>JAEQML010064584.1:0-21901 GCA_016904865.1 Pissodes strobi | reverse complement strand
AGCTCAAGGCTAAGAAAGAAGGCGCAAGCCACCCTCAAGGTTAAACCCGATTGTCCTGCAGGGCAAAATAACCAGCCATCGAAAACTGCAGGATGATATGCACCGCCTGCATATAGATAAATTCTCAATCAAGTACGCGAAAAATAGTACAATAATTTATATCGAGCAAGAAAAGGATTGGCAGGTGTTCAAACGCAACTGCGACAGTGAAGACCTCAAGTACCATTCGTAAGCAGAAGGAAACCAAAAAACAAGGGCCTTCGTTTTACGGGGGTTGGATGGAGACATCCCAATCGCCGAAATTAAAAGACAAATACAGGACGAACATGACTTAGCCACTAAAAATGTATTTGAAATGCGGAAAACGCAGGTACCGCTGTATTTAGTAGTGTTTGACGCCACAGTCACACTCAAAACACTTCAACAAGAAGTAAGAACCCTTGTGAATATAAAGATATCCTGGGAAAACCGCCGCAGCTCCAAGCCCATAATGCAGTGTCGTCGTTGCCAGGGGCATGGTCACTCGATGACTTATTGCAAAAGGGACTTCAAGTGCTCAAAGTGTGGTCAGGGGCATGAAATAACTTCATGTACCTCTGACACTGTCAGGTGCGCAAATTGTGGCGGCCCACACCGGTCAATTAACCCTGATTGCCCGGTGTACATTTATAAATTGAACCAATTGCAAACTACAAATGCAGCAAAAACAACCCCTAAGCAGAACTTCGTTCCAGCACCCTTGCCCGCCACGCCGGCCTGGCAGGGGCAAGGACGTCAACATCAAGGCCGGGGTATAAAACCAAGCCACCCCCCCCAGAGACAACAGCAGGAGCGACGGCCACCTGCCAAACCGGTTCAAGCCATCAATTACGAAGCCGACTTCCCAAACACTTTGGGAGCCGCCCCTCAGCAGGCACCTATAGATCAAAGGCCAAACAGGGTAGGTACCACCCCAGCAAATATCACTGATCATATCTCTAACCTGCATAATGTTGTCAACGAGATAAACTCGCTTGTCAACATCTCCGAATTGTTCTTCGCATTAGACGAATATTGTTCAATGCTGAAATCCTGCAACGGCGACAAGATGCGGATAATGCAAGGAACAATTCAATTTTTTACACATGAAATTAATAAGTACAACATATAATTGATGATCTTATTTTCCAATGTTTGTCATACATGTATTGTCCTGGAATTCTAACGGTATCAGGCAAAAACTCGGCGAAATTAAGCATTTTTTGTATAGTTCCAACTTTCAGGTTGTTTTTCTACTCGAAACTTTTTTGCCAGCAGACTTTTTGCTGAAAATCCGAGGGTATACCGTCGAGCTGCTCGATAGGCGTGCCCGCGGAGGAGGAGTGGCTGTCTGGTGCATAGGTCGCTGAGATATAAAAGAAAATCTCGCCTAATCTCGCGCATTGAATACGTGTGTATCGAACTAGACGGCGGCCTATGCATCACCGGCGGTTATGCTCCACCAGCACTGCGACTAACCCAAAACGATTTTACTGTTTTCTTAGAGCCCGGCAAGAAGTCACTTTTAATTGGCGACTTTAATGCCAAACATATTGAGTTTGGCGACGCATATACCACTCACAAGGGCACTGTTCTGAGAAACACGTTAGAAAACAACCTGGAAATCCTGTATCATCGAACAAATTATCCAACCTTCCATAGTGGAAACCGCTCTTCGTTCCTGGATGTAGCAATGACCCGGGGAATGGCAGGTGTAGCGTTGCCTAAAGTCATTAGCAACTTTAATTCGGATCACTTGCCAATTAAGATGAGTCTAAGTAACGCTAGGCGGCCGGAAGCCTATGGGACTTATATATCCTATAAAAATCTGAATTGGCGAGTGTTTCGACAAAGGCTAAACGAGGCAACTGTCATCCCGCGGCAAATTGAAACCATCCAGGAGCTTGAGACAGAAGTTGACATTCTAACCCGCAACATCCGGCACGTCAGAGACGCTTTATGTCCTGTAGTCAGGAAGAAACCATTCGTGGAAACTCTTCCTGACGAAATCATAAACCTAATCAGTTTCCGGAATCGAATTCAGCGTAGATGGCAGAGAAATCGCGCTGCAATTGACAAGACCAGGGTCAACGCTCTGACGGATCAGATCAGGGAGAATATCCGTAAATACAGGGAAGCGGCCTGGATGAAGTTTGTGAATGAGCTCGGCACGGACGATGGCTCCCTGTGGAAGCTTGCGAGACAGGTTAGAGGAGGCCCAGTTCAAATTCCCGCCATTCTACACAATGGCGAGGATATCCTTAATAACCGTGGGAAGACTGAGGCCTTCGCTGACTTTCTTGAGAGTGTACATGGGGAAATACCGGACACCGTGCCATTGCACGCTCAAATCACAGAGGAAATAAGGCCCTTTAAAAAACGATATCCAATTCCGCCCCCTGTAATGGAGAAACTCCTGGTTACCCCGTCTGAGCTTCGCAGTGCTCTCTGTCGTCTGCCAAAGAATAAGGCTCCGGGACCTGATACAATCCCTAACCTTCTCCTTAAAAACATCCCTACCAAAACCTTGATTCAACTAATGCACATTGTGAACGCTATACTTCGCCTACAACATTTCCCTAAATCCTGGAAGATCGCGTACGTGGTACTGTTCCCCAAGCCCGGGAAAGACCTTAAGCTTACCAGCTCTTATAGGCCTATTTCTCTTCTGAATACATTGAGCAAACTCACCGAGAAGCTCTTATTGCCCAGGATGAACAGGATAGCCCTGAACCGTCATGTACTCCCCCGGGAGCAGTTCGGTTTTCGCAGCGAGCATAGCACTTGCATGCTTGCTGCGAAGATCGTGCAGGATATATATGACGGATTCAACATAGGGCATTGCACATCCCTATTACTCCTGGACATTGAGAGAGCCTTCGACCGGGTATGGCATGATGGCTTGCTGCATAAGCTATTCATCAAACACAGCTTCCCATTGCACTTCGCAGCGCTATTAGAGTCGTACTTGGCCGGGCGCGCCTTCTCGGTGCGTATAGGTAAGTCCCTCTCATCCCGGAGAAATATTAAGGCGGGGGTGCCTCAGGGAACGGTACTATCGCCACAGCTATTTAGTTATTACATAGCAGATCTTCCTTCCCACCCTGAAACGTCCTTAGCGTTCTACGCGGACGACACAGCCCTCTATTCCCACTCCTACACTGCGCAGGAGGCGACAAGCAAGTTAAGTGCACACATGGAGTTAATAACTCAATTTTATACCGACTGGAAGATACGTCTCAACCCCGGCAAAACGGAGTTGGCCGTGTTCGCCAGAAAGTTTACTAATATTGAAACCGCCCCTATCCTAGTCAACAACATCCCCATCCATCCTAAAAATCCTGTAAAGTACCTGGGAATCATTCTTGATTCAAAGCTCAACTTTAGCAAGCACATAAGTCATGTGCATGTCAAAAACAGGGATGCCCTGCAAAAGTTGAACCCTTTGATCAGGAATGGTTCCTGTCTAAGCCCCTCAAATAAACTCATCCTTTATAAATCTATTATTAGGCCCTACCTGACGTATGGTGCACCGGTCTGGTGTTCGGTGGCCGACACACACCTCAAAAGACTGCAAATATTGCAAAACAGGCATTTAAGGGCTGTATTCTCGGCGAGTCGGTACACTAGAATACGGGACTTGCACGCCTGGGCAGGTATTGATTACATCAACGAATATGTTGATAAGATGGAGTGCAAGTTTTATACGTCTGGAATACTCGGCTCGCCGAGAACTGCCCATATTGCAGATTTGAGGTCTGAGTCGGTCGGCAGACCCAGACACGGTCCCATACACCGAAAGACGTCGATATTCTTCCAGGCGCCACGGCCGCCCGAATAATAGATTTTCCTATCACCCCTCATCCCTAAAACTCACCCCTATCCACCCCTTCAGCGCCCCTGGGGTCGTCACGAAAATGCCGATACCAGGAGCGCAGAAGTTAGACATCCCGAAATCATAGTCTATCGCTGCCCGAGGTAAGCCCCCTCCATCACGCTGAAAACGTGGTGGGCGAGGCTTGTTAAGGGACCTCGACGGACTATATATACGGTCAAAAAACCGAACTATAGCAGTCTTAACACTGCTTTCGAGTCGTCTCCATGCTCCCCTGTTCCGGCAGGCGAAGTATGGTCTAGCGCGCCGAGACTATGCCTGATATTATGTTGCAATTCTCACCTCACTGAAGCTAGAATAACCTAGCTTCCTACCTTTCTACCCTATGTGTATGAATGTGTGTGTTTGTCCCGTATATGTGTGCGTATGTTATACCAAAGAATCGTGAAATGGGGTTTTTCCTACTGTTTTCCCCATGTTATTACCCCTCATCTATCCCTATCCCGGAAAATAAGTCATCAGTTCCATTGCCATCCGTGTTGTACTTATTAATGCAAATTTTCTGAAAGGCAACGGCCTAAGTAGAATAGATACTTGCTGGGATGGTACCTTACTACTAGCCGAAACATGGCTAGGGCTTAACATCGGCCCATTTCTGCTAATGTATACTGCGTGCTGAAAGGTGTCTGAGGCGCCTGTAGGGCGCTCGTAGCCTATCCGTACTATGTATCGCGAAATATATAGCCATGTATAGTAGTCTAAGGTATATATTATCATTTGTAACTACCTATGAATAAATGTTGCTCGCTTGCGTTTAACGCCCTTCTGGTAAATTGTATTCAGTCATAGTTTTCATTCTAAATACATACCTTCCTGTATCTGAAGACCAATATACGTACAGTTTGTTTATAAGCGAGTCGTTATTCCATCTGATATACAACCCCCAGCTCAAGGAGGACCGCCGCCAGTAATCCCACTCAGTAGTACGCACCAGGGAAGCACCCAAAATCCTCTTTGACAATATACAAGTTGTGAAAAAAATATAAATTGAAACGAAAATGTAAGAATATAAGTATTAAGGAAATAGATTTTTAATAACACAAGATTTGTTTTATTATGTGATATACATCATTTTAAAAATATTATTATTATTATTCAATACTCGCTACCCCAACACAGTTGCGCTAACATAATTTAAAAAATATTATTTTCTATAAAAGACCATATAACACTTTAAATTTTAATACATTTCATTTTATCTTAACTTCACTATTAATTTGCTGGCTTAATGTAAACAGGGTGTTTTAGCTTATTTCCACGCCACCCATGAGGTACAGCTGTTGGCGCGTTTTTTTTATAATGGTCTCCCCAATAGGCCTATTTCCACTCTGCGATTCCGACGCTACTTACTTATACAGATCTTCATAAGAATCCATTAGTTCTTCCAAATCAGCACGCAACACCACATATCGGTTAACCTCAGCAGGCGGAAGTTGATTTCCAACTTCTTCCGACTGATTTGGAGGCATAGGTACTGCCGGTTCTTCGGCTTCGCGCCTTGCCGCAGGCTCTACGGCTTCACGCCTCTCTTGCCGTCTTGCAGTCGGTCCCCTCACAACCCCTCGTCTCGCAATGGGCATGCCACGCCTTGCGACCTGAGCGCGCCTCCTTCCATGTATATGAAGGAACACATTCACTCGAGGCAGGCCGGGTACTCCAACCCGCTCATAAGTCAACCGTATGACGGTTGGCACTGGTTCCCAAACGCAGGTTCTACACAACCCATTCCAATTTATTGTTGGTGTTCGAGATCCACACCCAACACAAGCAACTCTATCATTGACGCTATAAGGTGTAGCAACATCCGTCGGTTTATTCGGAGCAGTCATGTCTGCTAAGGTTGCAATAATAATGAAACTCTCGGGGAGCCGCTCGCTTATATAGGCAAGTTTTTGCAACAAAACTAATTTTGCAAGAAAAATAATTGAAGCAGCAATGCAGCTAACGAAAAACCATATAAATTTCACTTAATAATTAAAAAAAAATAATTACTGATATAACTATTGTTAACTTTTACAACAAAACTAATTTTACATGAAAACTTATTTGAAGGAAAATGTGTAGAAATGTCAAGCACACATTTTTCTTCCAATACTCTTTTGTCCATCTCCTACCGTTTTTGTCCTACGATTTGTTAATTAGTATTTAATTTGGTAAAAAATGACGTCCGTAAATTTTTTTTGTCAAAAAGTTATTTTACGAGAAAACTTATTTGATCAAATATGTGTAGAAATGTCAAGCACACATTTTTCGTCCAATATTTTTTGTCTATCTCCTACCGTTTTTGTCCTATGATTTTTTAATTAGTATTTAATTTGGAAAAAATGGCAAGTCCGTATTTTTTTTGCCAAAAAGTAATTTTACGTGAAAACTTATTTGAAGAAAAATGTGTAGAAATGTCAAGCACACATTTTTCGTCCAATACTTTTTCGTCTATCTCCTACCGTTTTTGTCCTACGATTTTTTAATTAATATTTAATTTGGAAAAAAATGACCAAGTCCGTAAATTTTTTTGTCAAAAAGTAATGTAAAGCATGCATTTTTCGCCCAATACTTTTTTGTCTATCTCCTACCATTTTCGAGATTCGACTGTTTTAATTACGTTGTAATCGTAAATACGATTATTTTCATATTTATATATCGAGACTTAATTTTTTTTCTTAAAATCATGTTCTAATAACAAAATCGGGAGGTTTTTGTTTAAAACATTATCTTCTATCTTCCCAACTTTTCTAAACACACGCATTTGTTTATTTCCTATAAACAAATTCATATATTACCTAAACTAATCAACTTAGAGGAAAAATTATAAAGACAATTCGGCTACCCAAAAATAAAATGAAGTAACTGACATTTTTTCCAAAACTGAGTTATGTACCCAAGAGAATTTGCTGTGTTTTTCCGCACATTTTGATATCAGACCGAACCAAATCAGTGAATAAATAACGAAGTTATGATACATGCTAAAAGCAGTAACTGCACACATACCCCCGCCTTTGCAAAATTAACACCGTAACTCCACAATGCAAAAAAGAAACGCAGTAACTGCTTAACAGTTAATGTCTTTTTATTTGTGATTTTCAATTACCGTGTTCTTACTTTTTGTTTTTTGATTATTATGGTTCTGTATAAAACGAAGTAACTACATTTTGCTGGATAAAAACAAAGTAACTACATCGCAGTTACTGCGTTTTAATGTTGTGAGATGCAGTTGCTTTGTTTTTTTTTCAGCAAAATGTATTTACTTCGTTTTATACAGAAACAAAATAATCAAAAAACAAAAAGTAAGAACACAGTAATTGACAATCACAATAAAAGACTGGTTGTTCTATTAAAACAGAGTTTTATCCACAATACCGACACAGAATTTATGCACTCGACGCGCGTTTCGCTAACCATGTTAGCATCATCAGGAGATGATTAAAACTGGAGTTTTAATCATCTGGAGTTTTAATCATCTCCTGATGATGCTAACATGGTTAGCGAAACGCGCGTAGAGTGCATAAATCCTGTTTCGGTATTGTGGATAAAACTCTGTTTTAGTGCATGTTGCCGAAGGTTCCAAACCCCAACGTGGTTGTTCTATGGTTAAATAAATGCTTTTCTTAATTCTAGTTTCATTGTTCCAAATAAATTGTTCTCCCACTTTCATCATTACGCCATATACTACATAATTTTTTAGATATTAACTTGGATAATGAAGTAATTTAAGAAAAAATAATTTATTTCATGTGAAAATAATAGTAATAATATTACCTTCGTTTTAATAAAAAAAAATATATAATAATGCTAATGATGTTGTTTGGTTATTTCAAAGAGTATATTTGATTGGTTAACTAACTTTACATAATTAAATCAAAGTAAGTGTAGTTCATTTGTTTCAATGTGTAATATCATTTGATATGTCTTCCAAAAACATAAGAAAAAACAAAGTGATTACGCCTTACTTCGATTTATCAAAATTATCAAACCATACTATACTAAAAACACGCTTCTCCCCCTTCTTCTATGAAATTTAAATCATTACCGCTCCCAAAAGCATTTATTTTGATCGGCTGAACAAATATGTCAATTTTCTCCGTTCACATATAAATGCACTTACTTTGTTTTAACTTTGGACAGCCGCAATGTTCTACAGATTTTTGCAAAGAATATACTCGTCGAATTTTTATCGACATGACACACATTTGTTTTTTTCGTATTGGGACTTTGCCATTTCTTTTTCCAAATTAAATACTAAGTAATTAAAAAATCGTAGGACAAAAACGGTAGGAGGTAGACAAAAAAATATTGGACGAAAAATGTGTGCTTGACATTTCTACACATTTTTCTTCAAATAAGTTTTCATGTAAAATTAGTTTTGTTGTAAAAGTTATTAATAATTATATCATAAATTATTTTTTCCAAAAATTTATTAGGTGAAATTTATATGGTTTTTCGTTAGCTGCATTGCTGCTTCAATAATTTTTCTTGCAAAATTAGTTTTGTTGCAAAATCTTTGCTTCATGCACCCTCCCGAACCACCTCGAACCACCCCACCCCAAAATAACCTGCAAATTATTCTATGCACATTTATATTAAGCTAACCTAAAGCAGATAGACTACTCGCCTTGGGTTTGGGTTAGGGCTTCGTCGATTGTTATTCCAGATTATCAAACCTTACAAGAGAACGTGTTTTGGCACCGGAGTATGCGGGTTCACTTAGACCTAAACAAGTTAATTTGTGTTGTTCGTTAGACTTATAGATAATTTCAGCAACTTCTTTGGTAATAATTTCAGCACCCCTTTTCGGTAAATAAGAACTAAAAACACAGCCATTTTCTTTATCAAATAATGTTGCAATAACACTTTTCCCGAAACGAGCATTTGTTTATTGTAGTTTCTTCATAATATATCGTTTTCCAATATCTAGAGAAGAAAAAGGTATACGTTCTATTTGTTAGACTGATTTGTTAAAACTCTCATTAATTTCGATAATTGTTTCTTGTGAAAGAGACATTATTGTTTGAAATAGTAGCACCTTAAATAATTACACCACACAGATAATACAACATGCGCCTATCAGAATACTGAACACACTGCTTTACTAATCAGAAAGATTATGACTGTTTTCAACATTATGACATCTTATATAGCACCCAGAACATATTTCTGAAGATTATGTTACATCATAGCGAAATATGTAACCAATATTCAGTCTCAAGAGCGTTCAAGGTCGTGGGGTCCTATCTTAAAATATCCGCAAGGACACTCAAGGTTGATGTAGCTAGAAATTATCTCAAGGGCGAACAAAGTCAAGTTGCATGCCCTTAACTGACTTTCCATCTTCGTGAACAATAACCCGCTGCAAACAGTGTCAAGAGCGTTCACTTGGGGCAATCCCAATGTCATATGCGCGACCTTCAACAAAAAAACTCAACGGCATTTAAGACCAAATATCAATGGCATTCAAGGTCAAATTAGCTCAATGTCATTCAAGGTTGTATATACCCATGGCCAAGTGGGCGGGGTCTATCCCAACACCACCGGAATGGGGTGCGGGGGCAAAAAAGTGAAGGGGGAGAATGAGTCCGTCTATAGCTCTCTACTAAAGTAGAAAAAGTTATTTCTGTCGCCCTAATTAACTTGCCTTTATTATCATTGCATATGATGCACTTCGGTCTATTTCGAACATAAAAGAGGCAAGAGGCTCAATTTCGCTTTCTGAACTTGAATCCATTGTGCTGTCCATTCTAATTTGATTTCTGTTAAAAAAAATATGCAATATTGTATAAATAATAGGTAGGGTAGACTGGGGCAAGTGTGTAAGTGGGGTAAGTGAAAATTGTGGCTCTCATAATATATAAGCGGTAAGCAACCTATTATACTTCCATGCGGACAGCATAAATGATTTCTGGTTAAACGCTTGAAGCATGTCCCGAATCGGCAACACTATAGAGTGATGAGTCATAACCGGTCAGTCGTCAAGTTCACAATTGTCGGCATACAAGGGTAGGTTTTTTTGATAGACTATAATTTTTTTTAGTGATATCTTGTTATTTACTTATATCACATCACATTGTATTGAGGATTTGCTAATTCAAAGCGTTATTTTTTTTTGCGTCATGCGTTTACACACTTGCCCCAGAAAAAATCAAGTGAGGGGCAAGTGTAAATCATAAATTTATGTTTTTGGCATCGAGAATTATAGTTTGTACTATTTTCCACTTACGGAGTACAACTAATGTTATTTAGTAGATTTTTTATAAAATGTTAAGGCTAAAGTTTCCAAATGGTATTTCAGTGACTCAATAAAAGTTTATAAAAAGTTTATGGTTGTAGAATTAATTGCCAATTATTTTATGTGAATTCAAGCGTATATTTCTACATCTTTTACACTTGCCTCCATAAGAGAAACGTTACTTTCAGTATCAAATAGTCGCCACTTTTACACTTTCCCGATAATCGGGCAAGTGTGAAATTTCAGCCCGATTTTTTTTCTTTTTTGAATTTTCGTTACTTACAATTTAGGAAGTAAATTTCAATCCCAGGTACGTTAAGGATACATAATAAGCTAACTTACCACGGAACGAGAACTTTTTAAAAATTTGCTATATTAGAGACAAAATTAAAAATATGACAAGTAAAATGGATGGGTTCGCACTTGCCCCAGTCTACCCTGCCCTTCAAAAAAAAAGTCATTGCTTAGGGTCGTAGGTATACATCACAAATTAATATTCTTTGTTCCAAGTTTATTTTATTATGAGTAGGCTATGACTGGATTGTTGATAACAGTACCCAACAATATAAAGAAGTATCAGGCATTGCCTACTCCGGATAAATAACTTGGAACATAGTATATTTGAATGAAATTTCCCTCGGCCTCAGTGTGAAACATGAAATATGCAATGAAAACATTGACATCTAATTTCCAGCCACCCTGTTTGTTGCATTGACAAGCATATTGCCTTGGCGACGTTTATCATCATCCCTATTTTTGCTCTCTGATTCTTCCCTAATTAAAATTTTAAACAAAAACTTACTACTTACCCAGATATTTTCACCTGAAACAGATGTATGTATATATAATAAAAACGCAAAGAAAATGTCTATATTTCTTCCAAATTTACCAGATATGTACTTTATATGTAACACATAAACTTATTTATTCTTTACTAAAAACAGATATACGATATGGCTGATTGCAAATTGACACCTAACGAGAAGTTTTATAATAGCAATAAAATAGAACAAATCTTAATAGGTCTATAATAATATATTATATGTGTTCCATCTGCTGACACGCAAAGAGAAACAAGGCACGCTAAACGTGAAGGCGAAGAGAAAGATAGTTTAAGGGTAGATGCATCTGGCGGGCGGTCTGAATAATTACGGCGCGGCGCGGCGCAAACCCATGACGTCTCTCATTATTTATTGTTATATCATTGTTAGTTTACAAGCAAAAAATATGGGATTTGCTCTATTACCTGGTCAAGGCGAAACTTTTATAAAGAATAGTCATTTCTCATTTAGGCCTTACTTTTTTTGTCAAATGAATGTTATGTTTAAAAAAGACCACTTGAAACCGAGATATTTAAGTTTAAAATTATTTTTGGCCATAAGAGCTAATGCAAATGATTTTTTTTAATAATTATAAAAAATACTCCCTACAAAGACTTTTTTGTGCTTTGGACCAAAAAATAACTATGTTTTTCTCTATACGGTTTTAATATCTCGATTTTTGATGATAGTGCCCTTGTGCACAGTCTAATTTTGTATTACCTCAGGAATAAGATTTTCCTTATCATGTATTTCCATCCCTGAAAAATTCAGCTTGTGACACCGAAGTGGGAGGCAAAGTCAATATTAGTATTAATCTACACCCTATTATTTTGGACGGCGTTGATTTACCACTATATAACGTCACATACCGAATATTAAAATTTTGTTATAGTTTAGAATTACGTTAAAATTATGCCAAGAAAAATCCTTATATTGCGTTAAGAAAAATAGCGACTATATAAGATAAATTGACTGCAAATGAACAATAATGCTGCTTTGGTTGTACAAGTTGTATATAAAGCAAATATACAATAAATGTATAATGGCAAATCAAATATTTCATAGCATAATGGTGATCACAACTGCGGACTATCTACTGTTATACGACTGTTGTATACCAACGAATTTCTTGTTGTATACCAATATAGTTACCGATTGTTGTCCGTAATTTTTATGGTGTATAGATCACCATTTGCTATGTTAATGACTGCCGCCGCGGCTGATTCCTCGCCAAACAACAAGAAGACAAAGCAATTTGCCGATTATTTACCACACTGAAACAAAGTTTAATTGACATGTTCAATTTTAGCGTATACTGGACTCGACTACATCAAGATGAGAATAGAATCCAGGACCCCTACTGAAGTAATACCACAAAGAAAATATTTTCCAAGGTCATGAGATATAGTTTAAATGTAATAAAACTATATAATACCTATATAACTATACAAGAAAATATATACGGTGTGCATGCAAGTTGAATACTGGTTAATCAATATTTGAATATTAGCTATTCTACCCGTCATATAGTGGATATACAATTAACTATATATGGTGTATATCCAGGTTGAATAATGGTCATGCAATTGCTGTATTAACGGTATACAGGTCCTAGTATGAAAGCAGGATAAAATATGCGTACGGATATATCACAAAAACTTAAACTATATGATTATTTAATAATCGGTATACAAATGGAAAATAACCTTTAAAGCAGATAAATTATAACGAATATTCAAGTAATTGTATAATCGTCATAGTTTAGCGATATTAGTTTCAGAAAAACTGGTTGTAATTGGCCGAAAACAGTTAATTTGTTGCAAATAATATACAAGTTTTGTATTATGGTCATTCGATTTTTGTATAGTAGCTAATTTTTTATTCTCTCACTGTATCAATTTTAATTTTTAATAAGTCGATGATCATCACGTCATACTTATCTTACTTTAGGGCGAAGACTATGTAAATATATAATTTCTTAGCAAGAAGCATATCTTACCTGACGTTTTTGCACTGAGAAAATTTGCTCAATACAACCCTTGTATTGGAAGGTGTTTATTAGCGGCAGTACAACTTTGTATTTTCACAATAAACCTTCCCTTATTACCACAATAAAACTCGTCGTTCTACTTTGAATTGTATACTAAATATTCAATTTTCTAATTGTGATAATACAAGCATATACTGTTATACAAAATTTGTATATTGACTAAAAATAGTTTGTATGCGAATTTATTCATTTGAAATTGTATAGAGTTTAAACAAAAATTGAAGACTGGCAATATAAGTAGTTGTTTAGACGTTCCTCCGCAAACAAATGCAAATTTAAGCAAGCAATATATAATGACCCAAATATTATTTATTTACCGTTAATCAAAAATTGTACTGCCATTACATAATTATAAATTTGGGCGCCGACAAGAGATCCAATCAGAAAACGACTAAAGCACGCGTGACTGATAAATCAATGCTAATTGGTCGTTCATGTGGCATTCTGCCGGCCGGCATCGCGGACGCGAATCGCATCTTGTCTTGTCGAATCAGTCTAATTCCACACAACACTTGTCTAATTCTAATCTCTAATTGATATTTGATGTACAAGAATAAGTGTTTTTCTTTTCGGTTAAGTGAAGTGCATGTGGCAAAATGGATTCGTTTCATTTTTCAGATGAGGTATTACAAAAATGAGGGTAAGTGTATTTTACAGTATATATATAGGTACCTATAAATCTAGAGGTTATGGGGCCCAACGCCTCATGCCACTATGATTACTATAATGGCGGTCTTTTCTGGTTTTGCTGTAGCCATCTAATATTTTTAATTTTTTTGCCGAACTGCTGATGTATTTTTAAAGTGTAATTTCTGTTTTATTTTACTTTCGGAGTCCCTATTACTTATAATTATGATGAATAACGCAAAATTCAGTTTAAAAAGGCTTTAAACTATAGGATACTTTAATTTTATTTTAAAGCATTGGCCATTAAAAGTTACCATCCGACTATTGGCAGACATCTATTCTACCATGTTAGAGTTGGTGCTCTCTGGTCTGCTTGCCTTTTTCAGAAAACAACATAAGTAATATATATATGTCTACATAGACTGTGGCTGATGTAGTGTTTCGCCCCTTTTTATAGTTAATGCGATTAGAAAAATATAAAAAAGCTTAGCAAATCATCAGAAAGTTAATTATAATTTTTTTGACATTGTTGCTGAGGTGTATCGCTCCATTTTTTTTTGAAAATTATAAACAATATAATAAATATTAATGTAATAATTTAAAAAAACAATTTATTCAGAGTTTTACATAAGTATATTTATGTTCACTTATGTGACAAGTGATAATTCTTTCGGCATATCAGTGACTTTTTTCAAACAAAATCTTTCATGCTCCAGCTAGTTTATCTTATAATTCCCTCTTAACATTCAGTTTTCCTTGTAAAACCCATTTGTTTTAAAAGGCACTGTGCATGATGCCGAAATAATTATTGCCACAATTGAACATAAATGAGCATAAGAATCTGAACTAATTGTGTTTCTTTCAGCTATATTGGCGAGGATTTTCATCAAATAATAGCCAATTCTATCAAGTAATAAATATTAATAGCTCACACATCTTTTATTTTATTTTATTTTTTCCAGAATGCGATCCGGTCAAGAATGATAGACTAGAAATGATACTATCGACAATAATAGAACCAAGAGAAAAAGTTCTGGATCTTTGGGCTGAAACATGTCAACAAAGGAGACAAATACTTAAACCCTCAACCTTAACAGTTCAAGAAATATTTGCAAAATATGCTGCATTATCGACAAGCTTGGGACCTGATTTGGTAATTAATTATTTAGTTAGAATTCAGCAAAATTTAATGAATAGAAATTAGATTGTCAGTTGTTTAGATACCTACTCCTTGGGTAATATTTTTACTGGCACAGGTATTTGTGTTTGGAGGCTTATCAATAATATGATGAGAGTCCCAATTATTATGTATTTTAGAATATACATTTTTTGTTGATAATATACAATAAAGGATTGTATTTAAATTAATTAGTTTATGAGATTCCACAATGGCTCAAATATTTATTTTATAATGAAGTTTAATGTTATCAATAAAAAATATTTCAACAATAAAATAGCATTATTATTACTGAAAACCAATATGATTAGTTGTATAATAGCAATACAACTAACTATGTATTGGTAGTACAACTACCTGTATATTGGCAATACAACTATTTGAATATTGGGAGTACAACCGCTTGTATAATGACAATACAACTACTTGTATATTGGCAGTACAACCACTTATACTTCCAATATAACTACTATAGAGGTTATACAACCAATGTATTGTCACTAAACAACCAATTATATAAACGCTATTCAAGCACTTTAATAATGGCATTACAACCACTTCTATAATGACAACACACTGCTTACACGTGACAATATAACAAGTAAATCAAATTTTAGAATAGCATATTGCATACCAGCAATACATGACTTAACCTGTCCCAAATGGTATACACGGAATGCATTGGGGCAATACAATTTTTGTATAATGGCTAACTTTTTTTTTCTGAGTGTGGTTCAATATCGTGCGAGACATATCAAATAGCATTAGTTCGCACTAGTATTTGTTTCCCGATTTGTCGATTTTAAATAAATATACTTAGGCACTTATACTATTTGGTCATATTAGATCACACCGTATACCTAATATTTTTTAAATCAACACGTGGTTTATGGGTAATTGTTCCAATTAATTGGTCAACCAAAAATAAAATCCCTCTAATTATCTTGGATTTTAGATATGCAATTCGGATCCCTAATGACAAGAAAAAAAGGCTCGGCTCAGGGGATTACAGCATTCTGATTAGATTGAAGCGAGAATAGATTACTTTTACTGTCGCCGAAATCAGGAAAGAGATTACGAAAAGCATTACTTTGTAATTTGTAAGTTTTTTAAATAAAAGGTGACTAAGTAGTTAGTTAATATTTTTATTTGTAATGTCAGAATGACCAAAATAGAAATCCAACTCCCAATATAAAACTCTGATTCCGATGTTGCTTCGCAAATAATGGGTTCCCTTACAATTAACTTAATCTCTTATTTTAAAGTCTATCTCCCGAACCCATATCGGTATCGGTCTGTTTATGTTAACGCCATTAAGTCTCTAATTTATGTACACCGTTTCCACTTTCTTTCTGCACCGAGATCTGCACTCTCATCGTCTTTTCTTAGTCAGTGGTCCTGATCCCATTAACAGTAGTTATTGATATTAATTTGGAATATCTTGTATATTTATTAATGTTTGGGTAGAGTATTACAAGGAGTTTTCAAAAATGCTATACATGATATATTTTCCTTTAATAGTTTTCAAAATATTAATAGTTTTCAAAATATTCAGGTATAAAATATAATTTTTAAAATATGATGAAATGTAAAGAATTAATATTTTCTATTTAATAGTTAGGTATTGATACAATTTTTTGGTCACTACTTAGTTCTAATGTCAGATTTTCACAGAATAATTAAAAGTCATAATCATAATATAGGGTGGTAAAAAAAAGCAAAATGCTTTCATATTTTAATAATATTTTTAATTGATAACTACATTACAAGCCCCTGAATTGAAAGTATTAAAATGTAAAAAGCGTGTTTTATAAGATCACACTTACGTGAGTATTGACATTGCAATTCATTCAGCGAGCTCCATCCGGTATATAGCCAGAGATTGAGGGGACCATGAAACAAAAATATTAACCAATTACTGTACTGACTGATCTATGATAAAAATAAAGTTTACTCACCGGGGAACCTTTGTTCTCTTGCATCATGCAAGACATATATCTTCTTTCTTCGACGACTAGTCAGTGTCAGCTAAAATAGTTTAAGCTATCCCAGACGCGCCACTGCCGTTAAGTAGTAAGCATCTCAACACCCAGATCTAGGAACCCGAGTGTGTTAATCGAGAAGACAAGTGGGGGCCCTCCATAACACACAAGTCTAACTCGAAGGCATCCGCGCGAACAGAGAGACCGCAACCTGGTAATATCTCGCCAATCGGCAGTAGGTAAACTCTGGTATACCATCAAAACTCCTGTCATGGACTTAATGAGAATATAAACTATTATTCACATGTCGACATGATTAACCAGTGCACAAAACAATCACCCAAAGGTAAACTATGACCACTTTATATACATAGTTCTTGATCAGCTTAGGTGCTAGCACTCACTGCCATCGTTTTCGTTTGGGGTTTCAATCTCTGCTCATATTATTTGTTTATGTTAGAGTATCAGTTTTCAGGTGTATACAGCTAATCAAGGACGGTTGGGAATATTTTAAGTAATACAGGATATTCATACAAATATGTTTAAAAATATATTTAATATCGCCGCTGCGGCTGAATCAACGCCACGCCAAACAGCAAGAAGATAAAGCAGAGTCGCGGCTGACGCAAACAATTTACCGATTATTTACCACTCAATTCAATAAGGAAATTAAATACCAATCCCATGTAGGAAATTGAAGATAGGAGAGAATCCACCAAAGAACATGCAGGTATGTATGTATATCTTAGGTTAACAGATATATCATACGTTTTCAAACTCATTACTTATTTACGTTTTGTCAATCAAAAACTCATTGTTTTTAGGTCCTGTATTCTATGAAGATCTAATTATTTTACGATACGAACAATGATATATGCGTGTAAGAGATATGGATTACTTCCTATACTATAACATTTGAATTAACACACAAAAGGTGCCTCGAGTGAATCAAAAGTTTGAAAAAAACAATAAGGTAAGCAATTTTCTATTTAAGTAGCAACCATTGTGTAGTCAATTCATGTTAACAGATCACAGGTGTACTCCTAATTTGTGACCATACCTAAGGGGTATGCTGGATAAACCTAACATTGTAAAAGGTTCAGGAAAACAAATAAGAAATTTTTTAACTCATATCGGACAACATATGAATTCCTTGATAGCATTGAAGTTACCTGTCAAGGAATGGGATGTGTTACTTGTGTTTCTCTTTACACAAAAATAGGATTACCAAACTCACAGGGAATATGAGCTGGAGAGAGATGATTCATGTGATGAATTTATAAACTTTTTAGAAAAACGTTGCCTTGCGTTAGATAGCATTGAAGGAGAAAATTTAAAATGGGGGAAAATATTCTAAATACTCGTTAATTTCGCAAGGTCAGAATTAAAAGGGGGATATCAAAAATAAATGTACACATTGCAATAGGGTTGGGCATTCGTTGATTAAATGTTTTAAATTTTCAAATTTATCACTAAAAGACAAAAGGCAAACTTTTGAGGACAATAATTTGTGTTATTTGTGCCTGGGTAAGTCACATATAGTTGCGCAGTGTACCAAGGGACAGGTTTGCAATAAAATACATCATGTACTCTTACATGAACATACCCGAGATAATAAACCTGATGAAAATAATTTAAATAACAAAAAGCGTCAAATTCAAGCTCAAGGGTCCACAGAAACGTGAACAATCAGATTCAACTGCCTTGGTGGGAATTTGTGACAATTTCGGTAAAATTGGGAAGTCTGATTCGGTTGAGGATTATTTTAGTTAGGAATTTGTTGGTGTCGATCATGGGCTTGATATGGGTATTTCGAAACAGCCTGAGTTACAGCAAACTGCTGCAGCCCATTCGAATACACACATTTTGCTAGCCACAGCTATTGTAAATATTATTAATAATGATGGTAGCGAAGTAGAAGCACGTGCTTTACTGGACTCTGAGTGACAGACTTGTTTTATAACGAAAAAATTACTACATGAAATAAGAAATGTTAATTGTCATATAGCTAGGTTTAAAATAGGGGGTATAGGTAATAAGGTCACAGAAGTAAATGAAACGGCGAATTTAGTTCTGTAGTCACGGCTAAATGGATATAAAACAAGTATTTCTTGTGCAGTTTTAGATCAAATTATTTGCAAATTATCTCATGTAACAGTAGAGACAAATAAGGTGAAAATTCCATCGTGTATTTTATTGGCAAATCCTCAGTATTTTAAATCAGCTGACATTGAACTTTTATTTCCTGCTGAATTATATTTTGAATTACTGCTTCCTGAAATAGTTAGGCTGGGAACAGGGTTGCCAGTTCTTCAAAACTCAAATTTGGGCTGGTTGGTTTGTGGAAATGCTCATCTTAAGGGTTTTCACAAAAATTATACTTTAGATAGGTTGGAAATCAATTTAAATATCAATTTGTTTTGTTACTTCATAGAAAAAGATATAAATGAGCTAATTCCAAAATGTTGGCAAATGGAGGTCACCTGAGGATAAGTTACGTGAAAAACTCTTTATTGAATCTTGTAAGAGATTAGAAAATGGCACCTTTCAAGTTGATTTGCCACTTGGAGAAAGGGATGGGCAATTGAAATTGGGTAATTCATATGAGTTAGCAGTTAAAAGATTTAAAAATTTGAAGAATCGGTTGAGTAAAAATCCAAAGTTGTTTTTGGAATAGAAGAATTTTATAAATCAGTATATACCCTTAGGTCATGGTAGAAATGTTAACTCAGATTTATTAGCAAAGAAGGAAGGGTATTTTTAGCTCGTCACTGTGTGATAAGAGAGGATGCTGTTTCAACTAAGCTTAGGGTCGTATTCGATGCCTCGAGCAAAACGTTCTCAGGTTATTCACTGAATGACATTATGTTGAAAGGTTTTTCAGTTCAACCCGAACTGTTTGACATCATGTGCAGGTTTCGTACATTTCAATTTGTTTTGGTCACAGACATTCAAAAAATGTATTGTATGATCAAAATAAATCCAGAAATCGTGTGGAAAGAAGGTCCAGATGAACCGATCAAAATAATAGAGTTGCAAACAGTCACCTACGATACTAATTCGGCTCCTTTTTTGGCAACTCGTTGCTTAAATAAATTTGCAAAAGACGTTTATTCACAGAGTCAAGAGCTATTTTACAACAATGTTATATTGATGACATTTTGTACGGGGCGAATTCCAAGAAAAAATTATAAAACTTCAGAAGCAGCTGATTGGCTTATTTAATTCAGTTTTTACCTCTACATTGATATGGATAGATGTAACAGGTTCTGTTAAAAATACAATTATAGTAACTGCAAAGTGTGTAAGGACATGAATCCAATTATGCATTGGTTCGTCCTTTAATAGTGCTGGATTGTCTATAATGCTGTTCTTTTAATTCTGTTTTTAATTCCTTTTTTTTATTTCTTCTAAATCTAAACTGGAAAGTTTAACTTGGGCACCTCGTTCTGGCAGCAGTGAAAGGTTTAATTGGGGACGCTGATGTGACCTGTATTCATATCGAGCGGAGAATATTTCTTGGTTAATGGAGTAATGACAATCGGGATAATGATTATGTAGCTTCTAGGACCTACTTCATGGTGTTTTCCAATAGAACAGTTTTCGGTGAGAAAGGCGTCTTTTTCAGTGGTAAAGATGATATTATGTATGGTAACTTGGTTGATGACTGTGTTATCGAAATAGACTAGAATAGTTGTATGGATTATTCTTCTGTATGATGGCGACAACACAATCTTTTTCTGTTTGTAGCTGATTTGAGCAGTAATGGATGTTTTCAACTTTGTGGCATGGTTCATCTTGTTACGTATGGTTTCACATCCATTAATAATTTTATTTCTTAGCTGTTCTAATGACTCAATTGGTGTACTATAAACTAACGTTTTTAGGTGCCCCCACAAATAAAAATCTAAACTATTCAAGTTAGGCGATCTAGGTGGCCAGAATTGTGGTCCTCCAACGATTTCGGTAGACTCTGTTTAAATATTCACGAGCCAATATGCTAAAGTGGGCTGGAGCACCATCATGCAGAAACCAATGTTGCTGCCGTAACTGAACATTTTCAAGAAGTAAAGGCAAATCATTTTGAAGAAAATCACTGAAAATGTGCTCGTAAAGGCGTCCTGGTAAAAAAAATGGTCCAATTAAATAGTCGTCTATGATACCGATCCAAACGTTGAGTGAGAATTGTTCCTGAAAATGTCTCTGCAATGGCATGAGGATTTTCTTGGGCCCAGTTATGATTATTATGAAAATTAATTATGGCATTCCTAGAAAAATTAGCTTCGTCCGTAAACATAATGTTGGAATCGAATTGTTGGAGATACTATCTACAAAATTGCATCCGCGGCTCAAAATCTCTTGGAAGAAGTGCCTGAACCCTTTGTATGTGGTAAGGATACAATAACGAATCTCTTAAAATTTCCCATACCATTTTGTAGTAGATATTTAATTCCCTACCAATTTTTCGCGTACTAGTTGCTGGATTCTCTTCAATGGCATGTAGAACAGCTTCCTCAACTGGCGGGGTTCTAATTGTACGAGGTCTTCCCTCGGAGCTTTTAGGTTTAAAACTTCCACATTCAGTCAGACGATGATGAATGTTTATAAATATTCTTCTATCTGGAAGAGCACGATCAGGATACCTCTCTTGATAGAGTCGCCGGGCCTCCATGGAATTACCATTAACAAGACCATAAAGGAAATGCATTTGTGTCATATCTAAATTAGAATAGTTTACCATCTTTATTGTTAGCACAACCAACAAGGGAAGAATAAACTAGAGCAGAAAGTAAACACATAATGTTTATAACAACAAAACAACAGTCGCTATCAGAGAGCAAAGTTAACTTGATTTTATTTCATCAATAATTTTTCGAGATGCTGATTATGTATCTAAATGTTTATTATTTTTTTTCTTGAAAACGAAGCAAGATGGGGAAAGAAGTCAAGAGATAAGAAACTTTTGTCAGTGGTGTACACTTTTTCTGTCAATAATAGTCGTGAAGATGCCCCCGGGACGCCACTGAATTTAATAATTATTATCTAATTAGGGAAAAACTAGCTCCTTATCACTAAAAACAACACTGCCAAATTTCAACAAAATCGGCAAA
>JAEQML010064583.1:0-21903 GCA_016904865.1 Pissodes strobi | reverse complement strand
AGTGACGGTACAGAGGTGTGTATTCAGACCAATCACTGAGAGAGGTCGCAACTTGTTTTTCTCTTTGGTGGGGGCAACTTTATGGGATACTGTATGCAGCCCTAATTGCAGTGCCAATGAAAGGTTTTCCCATTTTGTTAATCTCATTTCAGATCATTTCAAAACCTCTTTCCCTGAAAAATCCTACACTACGAGGAAGGGTCAAGCTGGTGCAGTGACTTGGTTGGTAGGTAGGCAACATGAATTTAATTATCTCAGAAATCACATTAACCAACTTAAAAAAGAGTATCGAGCAGCAATAAAAGCAGCAAAGCAAGCCTCAAACGACCATCTCATATTAAACTTTCCTAATCCAATAAAACTATGTGGAATATTATTAATGAATATAAAGGTACAACTAGAATAAGAACTCAACCAAATATTACCCCTGAGCAATTCAACTCTTACTTTCTGAACAATATGCTTAATAACACTCCTGTACCCCCAATCGACCCACTTGAAAGTGTTCCTGCCTTTTTTGAAGTGAGCTTTGACTTCCAGCCAGTCACTTTTAATGAGCTAAGGGATATTATTGACTCACTACCCAATAAAAAGAGCAAAGACACATTTAATTTCACAGTGAGCTTAATTAAAGGTATAAAAATCTTATAATATCGCCTCTTACAAAACTGATGCCTGTATAGCTGAGAAAGTTTTTCCAAATGTACTAAAAACAGCCACTGTCATCCCAATATTTAAAAAGGGTGATGAAGATGAGGTATCAAATTACAGACCTATTTCCCTGTTGCCTATTTTCTCAAAGGTTTTCGAAAGGTGCCTGGCCCAAAGAATTTCCAATTTCTTTGAATCAAACAAGCTGTTTTCAAGTTCATAGTTTGGTTTTTCGGAGGGGTTTGAGTACTACTGGGGGTCTTCTTGCTATCGTGACATATATCCGGAGTGCTTTTGAGAGGGGTACCTATGTGTCATCAAACTTCTGTGACCTGAGCAAAGCGTTTGACTGAGTGTTCCACGAAATCCTCATCGCTAAACTGAGCAAGTACAACATGTCAGATTCAAACATTGCATTGATAAAGGACTACCTTTCAAACCGCTATCAGAAAGTGCGAATGGGACAGGTGGAATCAGAGAGAGGGTGTTTGCGTATTGGTGTTCCTCAGGGTTCTGTCATGGGCCCTCTATTATTAATATACATTAATGACTTGCCGCTGACATGTCCATCAGCGCACTTCACTCTCTTTGCTGATGACACAATAATGTCTAACTGCAACAAAGATCTTGCAATAGCCATGGGAGCTTCGTGGGATTCACTGTCGAGGGCGGAGCATTGGTTTCTCTCAAATCGATTATTCCTCAATGCAACAAAAACTCGATCATTGACTTTTTCTATTAGAGGGATTCCTGATGAAAGAGATAACCCTACAAGTGTTAGATTTCTCGGTGTTCTGCTTGATCCTGGACTTTTGTGGGATAAGCATACTAACTTTTTGAAAGGGAAGTTGTGCTCAAATATCTTCCTGCCCCGTGGACTGGCATCATGTGTTTCACAATCAGTATTGAAACAGGCTTATTTTGCTCTCTGCCACTCTCACATAAGCTACTCGATTATTGCTTGGGGTCATTGCGCAGGTGCAAATGTTATTTTTAGATTGCAGAGAAGAGCCATTCGAATTGTCGCAGGTACTCCCTATACAGCAAATTGCAGACAGGCATTTGTAAGACTCTATATACTTACATTTCCATCCCAATTTATACTTGAGAATCTCATCTATGTCAAATCTAATCTGCATAAATTTCGTGCCCATGCTGAGATCCATAATTTTGATACAAGAAATAGAGTAGATCTTGTTCACAACTTCCATCGACCTGAAAGGTGCAGAGATGGACCCTCATGCTTATCAGTGCACTTCTTTAACAAATTGCCCCAAGCAATCAGACAATTTCCCATGTCTCAATTCAAAATTAAAGTAAAAGAAATTCTCCTGGCTGGTGCTTTCTATACCCATGCAGAATATCTGGAAGCTCACTTGTCATGATGTCTTAGATAATTTTGATGTTTTTATTGTGTCAATGTAAATTTTAATTGTGAATTGTATCTCACTTATGGAGAATGTTTTCTTTTTAATGTGTATGTTTAAAGATTACTATTAGTGTTTTATGGACTGTAGATTTTGACTATTTTTATCCTTATTGACTTGTGTAAATACTTTCTGTATCTTAACATGAATAAATTTAAATTGAAATTGAATAAGATCATTAACCCTTAATCTCAAGTTCTAAATCATTAATTAATACTCTCTAGTTCCTATTTTTTAAATATTTCCAAGTTCTGACTAAATAAAAGATAACCACAAAATGCCTTAAATAAAACACCCTAAATAAAGATCAATCTGCTAAATAAAAAAATCAGTTATGAATTAGTCGCATGACAGCGATAAAATCAGTGAACAAATATGTAGTTAAAAATATTAAATCAAATAAATTAACCTGTGAAGAGAATAAGTGATCAATGAAGATTTACAGGGAAAATCGAAGTGAGCTCAATTCGGTAACTTGCCTATGGACAAAAACCTAAAGCGGCAGTTATGTGAGACGGTCCACTGCCCTAAGGTTTAATGCAAATTATAGTAAGTGCGTAGGTTTAATAAAATCCAAGTCGATTTATTTTACAACAAACTAGATTTTCTGATAAATACCTACAACTTTTATCCTTATTGCAACATATAATGTGGAAGGAACTGGTGTCTCCTGCGCTAAAGAGGAATGGGGCATCAGCTGAGCGAGGTCAAAATCTGGCTGTAATGTTGTGCATGAACAGTTTATTTATAGCGCCTCTTCTGATATTCAAACCGATGAGAATGAACGGCAGGTTAATGTTTGGTGCTTCTGAAGTAGCAGTTGATAGCAGCTCGACTGTTCAATGGACGACAGAGTGTTCTTTACATGGTTAAAATACTTTGTCAAATAGGCCAAGCCAAGCCGAATACGTCCGATTCTACTAACCTTAGATGTTCATGGCAGCCATAGATTAGCAAGTTGTGCTATTTGCACGGGTAAATAATATTCACATTCTAAGCACTTTGCTACATATCACTCACAAGACGCAACCATTAATTTATTAAGATATCGAAAAATGCTTATAATGGGGTATGTGTGTCGTGGATGAGATAACGCCTTGTTCACACGGTGTGCTCTGCTTGAAATTGCACAAAAATACTTTTACTGTACTGGAATACATCCTTCCAACGGACAGATCTTGACATCCCAAGTGACAGAGAAACAAGCCCAAAATGTTATTGAAAACCAAGAAATTGTAGCGGTTGAAGTTCATCCAGTGCCTTCTTGCAGCAGCGGTAAAAATCGTAGCTCCAAATACCAATTCATCAGAAGAAAATGCTATAAGGAAGAGTTGGGGAATGGTGCGCACTTACGCAGAAATTAGATTTGTGGTGAGACTATGATAGATGAACTAATTCCAACAAGACTATGAGATGCACCATCTATTTTGTATATTGTAATCTACTAAAAAGCATAACCTACTAAACAAATATCACCCTGTCGCAAGTTTGACCTTGAACTTGGAGATTGTTATATAAACATTAAAGGCAAACTATAAACAACGCGAACAATCAACGGGAGCGACTTTGAACCTTATGCATGCAATGATCATCACTTTGTTTTATATAGATACGCTACCGAACCCTCAGGACGGCAGACTTTAGTCTCACCTCCAGCTCCCAAGGTTAACCATTTGACGACTGCCTTCTGGGTTCTATCCGCTCCTAAAGTTAGCCATACGACTGCTTTAGATTCTAGTCCATCCCTTCCAAACCTGGCACCGGTTAGCCATTTGACGACTGCTAGGACCAGGGGTTTCACAACCTCCATAGTAAAGTCCTGACAAGAAGTTTGTCAGAGTGTTGACAAAGACAAGTGTCTAAATAGTTAGTTAAAAAGTTTAGTGAAATCTTTTAGTGCTCTTAAATAAAACCCAACTCATAAGAAAAACTATAAATTATAAGACAGTAAACAAAGTCCTATAAACAGTACCTCAAATCGAGAAAACATGCGCACCGTAGTAATCGGGTATAATAGAATCTCATTTTTTCTGACCAATAAATATTGTTAAAGTTTTATCGTTAATACATTGTTATTGTTGTAAACTAAACGTGCTTATTTTATCATCTCTTCTTACCCCACGTAACGCGGTCCCGGTCTACCTCAGTTACCCCCCGGCACGCTAAACAAGGCGTGTCCTCACGAGTAGAACATCCAGTGGTAGATTAAAGGAAGCATTGAGACCCCGTCATTGTACTAATCGCGACGCGGCTCTTCTCTGAGAAGTTATTCTTTAAAAAAAAACGCGCTACTAAGCTATTCGTGACAATATAATATGTAAGTATAATAATATTGTAAACTAGAAATCGTATTCACTAAAAAAGAACACTTAGTCTAAAGTTTGAACTTGATACTTGACGTTGAGTGATAAAATATTATAATTATTATCTAAACATGTTTTAAAAACTAAACTTTCAACAAAGTTTAGTATAAAAGAACGTGCAAATCGAGTAAACGACAACTTATCTGGTTAAGTAGTACCTTTTAATTAAGGCAAACGTTTTTCTGGTAAACAAGTTCAAACCCTTTGACCTGAATCATCTGGTTGAGTAGCACCTTTTAATTAAGGCAAACGCTTTCTAGGTAGCAAGTTCAGAACGCCCCAAAGTTACGTCAGTGAAAAGTAAAGTAAAAAGTAAAGTGAACCATAAATCAAAGTGAAACTAAATTAAAGCATACCAGTATGAATTAAACGAATCAACGCTCATAAAATCTAACGTAAACTAAAAGTACTTACAAGGTTACTAGCAAATGGTTTCAAGGGAGAAGTCTCTTTGACACGTGGTGGAGGTGATGTATGATTTCAAATACGAATTATTACCGGGTGATAAAAAATTAAAATGACAAATAGTCAAGGAGAATTTTTTTAAGGAAACATACCTATGCTTACACATACTTATATTAAAATAACAGTAGGATAAGAAGAAAATGTTAATGTTAAGCACTCATATCTCTTTTATATTTGTTACATGTGCATGGAGCACTCACTATTCAAAGGCGATGGAGTCCTGATATATACAGCAGCCAAAAGGAGAGCGACAAAGATTCTGAATTGAGTAAGGACGTAGATCGAGACACTTTGGCTGGAATCCAGGACCGAACTAGGCCATAGACAAGAAAGTTTAAAGT
Source organism: Pissodes strobi (assembly GCA_016904865.1). NCBI lineage: Eukaryota > Metazoa > Arthropoda > Insecta > Coleoptera > Curculionidae > Pissodes > Pissodes strobi. Next base: position 16,656 of record JAEQML010064583.1, on the reverse strand, counting down.
GCTCAAATATAACTTAGATTTAAGTAGGTACGGAACGATATGACTATTCGAACATTGAGGACAACTCGTTATTATTTAAGGGAGTTCCACTCTTTTAAACATACTCATCAAAAAGGAATTTTTGATCGTCTCTACAATAACAGAGTTTTTTAATTTGGCAATCACTAACAAATCTTTACTTATTAAGAAGATTCTTTTCTTTTTGAACTTTCTAACCGTAACAGATGTTTTGCATTGGGGACCAATGCTAGACGGAGAGGAGCATGTGTAAACTAGAATTCATATTCACTAAAAAAGAACACTCAGTCTAAAGTTTGAACTTGATACTTGACATTGAATGATAAAATATTACAATTATTATCTAAACATGTTTTGAAAACAATCAGTAAACTTTCAACAAAGTTTAGTATAAAAGAATGTGCAAATCGAGTAAACGACAACTTATCTGGTTAAGTAGTACCTTTTAATTAAAGAAAACGCTTCTTTGGTAAACAAGTTCAAACCCTCCGAACTGATCATCTAGTTGAGTAGTACCTTTTAATTAAGGCAAACGCTTTCTAGGTAGCGAGTAGCAAGTTTAGAACGCCCCAATGTTACGTCAGTAAAAAGTAAAGAGGATCATAAATCGAAATGAAACTAAATTAAAGCATACCAGTATAAATTAAACGAATCAACGCTCATAAAATCTAACGTAAACTAAAAGTACTTCCAAGGTTACTAGCAAATGGTTTCAAGGGAGAAGTCTCTTTGACAATATTTAGAGAAAATCTTATTATTCAGGCATGGCAAGTAAAAAAGCAAAATGATTACATTACTTAAGATTAATGTAAGCAAAAGTCGCACTTATAGTTTGTTGGGGTATCTGCATCTGTGCAGTCGGCGTGGTCCCAAGAAGAACATAAAACACAGCGGTACCATAATTCCCCATTCTTGCAAATTTCTCCACATATAGAACATACCTCGTTAGGCTTGGAGGTGTTTTTGGAGATGGTGGTATGAAGCTTAGTTCAATATCGTCTAACTCGTCATCGTCACATAAATCGGACAAATCCTCCTGCAATGAATCGTCATCAGATGTCTCAGGGGTTGGCTCTCTCTGCATTTTTTGTTTGCCTTTAAGTTTTTTTCTGTGTTTTTCTGTTTCTTCCTCAAAACATCTTCTTGCATTTTTTTAAGTGTCTTTTCTATTTCCTTCTTCTTTAGGCATCCTTCCCTTAATCTTTTCTTTTCTCGAGCTATTTCTAATTCTTCCTTAACAGGTGTGCTTGTGAGGATTTTCGAACATTGTTTCTTCTGACTATTCCTTTTAACTGCTTTAGTAACTTTTTTTGTTGGTATAGGCGCCATGGCAAGAAAAGAGTTTTCTTTGGATGTACTTGGCTGAGGATTATCGTCATCAACCAAAAAATGTGGCTCAATATCGGGCAATGACACGTTAGTTTTTGTTCCAGCATCGCCTGCATCGGGTAAATTTGGATCATGTTCGTCAGAATCTTCTATGGTGAAATTAGTTGCTTGATTAGAGGGCGCAAAATTATTCTTATTAAATTTATCTGGATCTAATGGATAAATCCCTGATGCGGCTTCCTCCATGGTGGCAACCTTCATAAATGCTTTATTTAATAATTCGGCGATGTCATATTCTGTTATTTTGTGATGACCAGAAGAGGATTCGTATTCTCTATAGAGACAGTTCTTAAGTGGACTAAAAAATGTCAGATCTAATAGCTGAAGATGATCTGAGGTGTGGGGTGGAAGAGACACCATATGAATATAGTTTTCCTTGCAAAAGTTATTAGCCGAAATGGAAATATGGCTTGAGTGGTTATCTACAACCAAATGGGGTCAGATGCAATAGGCTTTGCATATTTCGCCAAATGAGACAACCACTTAACAAATAATTCAAAGTTAATCCAGCCATTTTTTGAGCACTAAGGCGTCCTTTTTTTGAAGAGTCGTTGGCATTCTTTTTCTGGAATATATAAGCATCGGGGAGATGTAATTTTCTGAAGCACTCACTCAGAAAACGGCAGTTATAGTTTTTCCTCTTTCAGCAGATATAGCGGAACCCACTTTTTTGCCCCCTTTGCGCCATAAACCTTTAGACATTTTGTTTGAACAGTTGTAATACCTCTTTCATCCATGTTGAATATTCTGTTTGGATCAAATTTAAACTTGTGCATAACAATTTCCACATTAGAGTAAACTCATTTTACAGTTTCTTTATTAAAGGACGAAATCCGATATAAATTCGTACCCTCAGATTGTCTTAGTGTTATCTCAGGAAATCTTTTTAAAAACCCATAGGGCCATGCTTTTCCAGCTACTCCCTTTTCTTGATTAAAGTTATGAACGAAATTATGTTGCTCTGCATACCGAAATGCTAACCTTCTTAGCCCATCAGGTGTCAACCCAAAAAATAATTTTGACAGTAGCAAAACGTATTCTTTTAACTCACACTCTACTTCGTTTGAGAACACAGTTTTACGGCCCAATCGGAGTGGCTTCGGATCATTTTCTGACAGCTTCCTCAGAAAGAAGCTGTCAGTAGATTGTGATATATTTCTGGTATTTTAAAAGATCTTCCTACGTCCCTAATTTTCCTTCCTTCATTTCTTATAGTATCCAAAGCATTTTGCAAAGTTTCAGGGGTGTAAGACAAGATGGTAGTCTTGCGTGTGTAGTGTCCAGTCATCTGGAAATAATAATAAAACTTACTATTGCTACTTACCATCTAGTTCCGTGGTGGGGAATCGTGCGCACACATGCGCACTGTGTTTATTTTTTTATAAATTCGTAATATGACAAGAAACCATTTATTTATTTATCATTCACATGTGTCAAAATATTCACAAAAACGACAGTATAAGCAGATATCTCATTTCAAACGATTGGATAAAAATTGTGGATTTACCGCCTTATTTTCTGATGCCGAAAATTTACAAAAATCACTTGAAAAATCGATAACTTGAACTCAGGGCGGTCGATTGTAAACTAACGTCGCCAATGGCCGCGCAAACAATTTAGCTATCGCCTAGCAGAGAGCAGCACTAGTTGAGCGCTGCGGATAACTAGGGAAATTTGAAACATCTTGGTGCGCTCGACTATCCATTGTGCACCATTCTCGCCAACTCTCCCTCATCGTTAAAACAAATAGTGTCAGCTAAAGAATCAGAAGAACATGCCACTACACCTTCAAACCAAATAAATGTATCAGCTGCACAAACGCATGGTCATACCTACTTCTAAACAACAAATCAGTTTTTATATGGCAGCTCAACAATGTCCCCAGATGCCTGAAGAGCTATTAATGTTTTGAAAAATGTTCTCCAGTTGACAGTTGTACTCAAAAAAGACTTGACAGTAGAAAAAGAAAAATGGAGAAGACTGAAATTCTAAGGTGGTCATCTTTTAAAGACGCTAGTTTAAAAGGAAAAAGTACAATAAGTTTCAAGAAAACGAAAGCAAGACTAGTCAAAAGAAAAATATGCCTCAAGCAAAGAGTTCTATATATAAAAAAAAAGAATCTTCGAAAGAAACAGTTGCTTGCCTTGTATGCTACGAAGCTTCTGATGAAAACTGGATACAGTGCAAACATTGGGCCCACCAACTTTTACTAGTTAATTATGGCATATTTATGTTCCTCAGGGCTCCTGCTTTTAGATATCATATCAGGTAAACATTTTATTCAAAAATTACATTTTACCGTAAGTGTCCAGGGCTACTCGAATTTCCCCTATATACTCTAATACTCATAATTAAAGAGCGGAAAAAATGCAAGCGAAAAACCCCAATATGTACGCATTTAAATGCATAAAATTTTCAGAATATATGCATCGAAATGAACAAAAATGCAAATATGCATTTTTATTATATGAAAAATTATGCGCATTAATGATATTTTAAATAAAGCCAGAACAATTTCTTTATAATTAAACAATTTCTTCAGAACAATCCTATAATTTTTTACCTATACCACAGTCTTATTTAAATAAATATAAATGAAACAAAAAAAAATCGTAATAAAAGTTTTTTATTCATAGATACACCCATTGATACTTACATAGCAAATTACAAAACATAAAATCTAAAACATAAAAATCTTACAGTGACAAAATATTATTTGCGATTATAAAAAAAATTAATAATACAATTAATAATTCAACAATACCATTGATACATTCAGATAATAGCAACTTGCACAACATACAATTCGTAAATTAACAAACTATTCTTTGCAGTTATAAAAACAATTTATAACTAAATGTTTTTCAAAATTTTCCAAAAGAAAATTGTGTCTTTTATCTGTAAACATATGTTTAAAAATGGAAAAACTTCGCTCAACATCTACAGAAGTTATCGGACAGTATTTTAGTTTTGGAACTAAGTGTGTTTCTAATTTATACAAATCCAGTTCTTTTTCGAAATTAGTGAAATTGCCTATAAAAACTTCTGAAATATTTTTTAGGATTTTGAAGCCTGTGTTATTTTCAATTACTGACATAAATTTTTTTATAACCGCAGCCCCAACAGTACCTGAAACTTTTTTGCAATGTACCTCAATTTGATTTATTAAAGCCACTGAATCTGTCAATGAAACAGAGGTAGCCTCCAATTTCGTGAGTGCTATAGGCACAAAAGAATAATTTGTTTTTATAAATATTAAATTTTCTTTCACGGTTGGGTTAGAAAAAAGAGTTTTTGCATTTATTAGAGCGGCAGAAGACGAGTTGTTTAGATCTTCGAGAACTTTTTTAACTAATTCAAAGTTCTCGGCATAAAATATAGCAGCGGCTAACCAAGTTCCCCAGCGAGTTATTACTGGTTGTGGTGGTAATTGAGTATTTGGACAATTTTCCTTATAAAATTGAACACGCGAAGGTGCTTTTAGAAATACTTTTTTTACTTGATTAATTAAATCATTTACGAATGGAAACTGGCCTCTTATACATTCTGCCACTAGATTGATACCATGAGCCAAACAAGTAACATGAAATAGGTTAGAATAACACATTTTTAAATTTTGTGCTGCCTTAACCATATAGGGTGCAGCATCCGATAAAAGGAGTATGAATTTTTCTGACGGAACACTGTCGGGCAAAAAAAAGTTGGTTAATGTTTCTTGAACAAATCTGGTTACACTTAAATTGTTGGTTTTTTCCAATTGTTTGGATGCAATTAAATAGGATCTACCATAATCATTGGTTTCCCCTAAGACTCCAATCAATGCGTGTGAAATATATCTCCCACATGAGTCAGTTGTTTCATCAACCACAAGATAAAATAATTTTCACCCACTTTTTTTTTAATGTCATTTACAGTTTGTTTGTAAATGACATCAGCACTACCTTTACGTACAGTTGACTCGTCCGGTATGTTAAATTTACAATATTTTGTCAAAAGTGAACGTAATTGGAGTTGCTCAGTTTTTTCAGTGGTATATTGGCTCCAATGAATGCCTTACATAAGCGCCCAATGAACTGTGTTTGTTCGTTGTTTCTTGGTTTTTCTTCAAGACAATGTTATATTGTTTGCTGGGTGGGTTCCCCTCGTTGCAATTTTCGCACGTTGAGCTGGTGTTTTGCTAATTTGACATGCTGATCCACAATAAATTTTTTATCTGCATGAATCTGTAAAATCCAAAAAAGCAATAATTATTTTGGGTTTACATTAGTTAAAAAATCGAATTTTAAAAAATCTTTCCTACTTCTACCAAATAAAATATTTGAGTAGAAAACTTTTGTAAATACATTAAAATTGTTAACATTAGCTACCAATAATTTGCTTGAATACGTAATTTATAAAAGCAGCAATCTCCTTATACCAAAAAACATAATATATCTTTCTTTTTTTACTATAAAATAATTGAGTAGAAAATTTTTATAAATACTTTAAAATTGTTAACATTAACTACCAATAATGTGCTTGAATACGTAATTTATAAAAGCCAAAATTTCCTATTATACCAAAAAGCATATATCTTTATTTACTATGAACTGGAAAAAAAAATAAATGTGAAACTATGGTTTATACTCACAATTTTCGAATTGGTGCCATCCCAAGTGAACTCCCGATAGCTCTTTATCCAAGACATATGGAAGTTAGTTGTCGGCATTTTAACAAACACTGGACAGACAGACACAGACACAATTCACTTTACAAAACGAGGCACACAAGAACGTTTTAAGTAGACGATATCATAGATATTAAAAATTGCCACCTCTTTGAACTATCGGATTCTGTTTGCAATATTAATTGCTTTTACTGGGAATACCCTATAGTGTGGGTTGTGGGTTTATCCTGGGTAATTCTAAATGCAAAATGCAAAAAAAATGCATTTTGCATCTCCGCTCTTTACTCATAATACATGTTTGAAATAATTATCTATTAAATAATTTGTTAATTTGCTATTTGACCCCCAAGTATTTTGTGCATTCGACTTACATCTTCTAGCAACACCCCTCTTTTTCTACACGTTTCGAGTTTCTGTTCAATGTGGCTCCTCAACTCGGTCCATCTATCTTGCTCCCTCTCAATGTCAGCTAATTCACTCCAGGCCTGTTGAACTGCAAAATGGATAACTCATTTAGATATGCAGTGATTAACGTATAGGGATGATTCTAAATTAAAAAAAAAATTAAAACTTAAGCAGATGAACGTTATTCGAATTATATTCGAATGGAAAGTTGCAGCTGAAGAGGCGATACTTACCAGCCGACTCTCCATCAACTTCTTCGACATCTGAACCGTTGTCCTCTTCATTTCCTGCCGATCTAAATCCGTCAGCCGTAGCCAATTTTCTTCTTCTAAAACAATTATTCGAATCACTATACAAATCGAAACAAATTATTTGAAGAAAACTTCTTATAGCGAAACCTTAGTTTTTGGTTTTTAACTTAGATTAAAAAAATATACGTATTGAAAATTACCGTATGCTTTGCTGCGTTCTCGCCCTACTCGAATTGATGCTGTTCTTGTAGAGTTTGTTGTTTCTCGATTCCCAGTGCGATATTATCAAGTGCTGTCTTTCGGCTTCCATTCCTAATCCTAAAATGGTTTAAAATATGGTTTATTTTTGGTGGCGTTTGCTCGTCCGTGAGCAGTCCGATAGTTCGCAAATCGAATTCAGCTCATTGATATCGGAGGTGGAAAAAGTACTTGCCTAATAAATGTGCGTCAATTTCCATCAGTTTTCTTCTGAGTTTCATCTGCGTCTTAAAAGTATCCACGATTTGCTCCCTTAAACTCCTAACTTCCGCACTTCTTTCTTCCGCATTCATTTTGTTTATGTCTGCTGATCTGGGCCTCTCTTCTTTCATTTTGTTTTGCAGTCTAAATACAATAATTTTACAAATTAATATAACATGTTACATGACGCTCCTGGTAATATCAATGGAAATGTCCATTAATCATGCAACAAAAAATATATATTTAGTGCATTATGACAAAAATAAATAACAATCTCAATTAGTTTAATCGTGTCCTGACCACTGATTCAATATAATTACTTTTATATTCTCCTTAATCAGAGGTCATTAGTTATTGGCATAAGAACTGTACTTAATGAGCTAATTTTATTTTTCCATAAGATACTTTTCTATTTTTGTGTGTGAATTATTTAGTATATTTATACAGGTTGTCTGGAAATATACTGAGATAAATTTGTTGAAGGATTTGACGCCACAAGACTTAGATTAGGTTAGTAGATTGTAACCAGCCTGAAGCGTTGGGCGCTAATTATGTAACACGATTTGTCAATTGCTCCATATACCGGGGTCATCAGTTTTAATTTTATTTAAAGGTCTGGGTCTATGTGTTGTCAGTTAGGTGAAGGCGCCACTACATTGTTAACTAGGCATATATCAATGATTTTTACACATTAAAATCAGGGCAATAAAGCTTACCCTAGATAAGATTATTATGAAAATTAGAAATCAAAGGCATTTATTACGGAAAGGTAAGTTTGGCTCTAATTTACCAAAATAAACATCGGGATCGCATTTAAATTCTTTTTCAGAAATAGTCCAAAAACAATTAATTTGAAGTTATGGTATCGCCCATAAATTAATGAAAAAATTCTCTTATAATGTATTTCATCTATATTATCAGACTATTAAATCAAGGCAAAATAAGCTAATGAGTTTTAATCTAGGTCCTATAACATTAGTATTGCCCAATCTTGAAATAATTTCAACCAAACATTGGATTCTTAAAGGTTTGACTAAATGCAGTCAATCACGAAACACTATAAATAGGAAGTATTTTACTACACTAGTGTTATAATAAATCAATAAGATAACCGGTGGAGTAAATATGTATGTATATAACTGGTAAATATTTACAAGTATAAATGAAGTGATTACTAAACAAAACTAATCTATATGAATTTCATGGCAGCGATAATATCATTATATCAATAAATATAAATAAAATAAATACAACACCTGGTGTTGTGCAGCAGCAGCACCAGCATCAGGCTAAGGATGAAGATAAAGGATATCGGCAAGGCTTAGAACTGAATATTTGTGGGCGGAGTTGAAGCAACAGAACGGCCACAACACTGCGGTGCGGAAAGCAACGGAAAACTACCGCACTAATTATTTCGCAGGACATTACTATAGAGAGGAACCAAAGCAGTACGACCTCTAGTTCCGGGCAGCCATTAAGTGGGCAAGGGGTGCGAAGAATCTCCCGGCTCAAAATAGTTAAGTTAAAACCCCGAATTGCCCCGTGGGATGTAAGAAGCCTTTACACTGCTGGAAAGTTTGACAATGTTATAATGGAGGCACAGCGATTGAGAATTGATATTCTTGGAGTTAGTGAAATACGCTGGCCAGGCTCAGGAAAATGCCGAAACGAACCACTCGGCGTCCTCCTGAACACAGTTAGATACGCAGATGATGCCCTGATTTTCTGTGATAGCATGGAGGGTATCCAACGGTTAATTAATAAAGTAAGTGCAGCTGGAGTGGAGCAGGGATTGAACATTAACGTCGGCAATACTACATGTATGGTATTCAGCCTATAGGGACATGAGGATGCTCGACTGAGCCTCAACGACTCGTTGATTGAGCGGGTAAGCCGGGTCAAGTACTTGGGCAGTATAATCACGGAAAGCTTAGATCCTGACATCGAGATCAAAGCACGTATAGAAGTGGCAAGAACGACGTTCAAAAGAATGAAATCTCTATTCTGTAACAGTGATCTCAATCTCAAGCTACGACAACGCATGGCGAGATGCTATATTTGGTCGGTTCTCCTCTATCGGGTGGAAAGCTAGACATTAAAGGCAGCCCTGTTTAATAGATTGGAGGCATTAGAGATGTGGATTCATCGAAGGATGCTGCGGGTTTCTTGGACCGATCTGCTGACCAACGAAGAAGTCTTGCAAAGCGCCAGAACAGAACGGCAATTGCTAACAACAATAAAATGTCGCGAAATTGCCTATCTAGGCCACGTATTGCGTGGAGAAAAATACCGTCTTGTATAACTCTTTCTCAAAGTAAAAATAGAAGGAAAAAGAGGTGCTGGTAGGAAGCAAATGTAGTGGCTGAGAAACATTAGGTAGTGGACAGGAGTTCATGAAGCTGGTGAGCTTTTCAGATTAGCAGACGATAGCGAAGCACTCTCCACAGTAATTGCCGACGTCCGGAGGACCGGGCAAGGCACGTGAAGAAGAATATGAAGAATAAAAAGTTAATAGACATGATAAATCAATGAAATAACCGTTAATGTAAATATATATAGCTCTACGGTTAAAAACGAATTGAGCTCAGTTCGATAGCAGTACTAAGGCGAAAAAATAAAGTTGCAAATTGCAGTTAAATAAAACCGTTCATTGCTACAGTTGATTACAGTAAAAACTTATTGTTCTGGTAGGTAAGTGCAACACACAAATAAATCAGATAATTTCGCGATATTTACTAATTAAGATAATACAATATCGGCAATAAGGAAAGTCAAAATCAAATAATCGGCAAAGGTAATAAATGACTTAAAGCCATCCAACGATATTTTCAACAACTCAATTACGGTAAACTATAACGATAATGGATATGATAGTATATCAGACCTGACCTACAGTCAGGTAAACGTATGCTTGATGAATCTAATTTCAGTAAAAGTAAATTAATTAATTATCATATCATTAGCGAAATCAATTCTCCACTCGAGGTAATATTAGGTATGATAATTACAGTGAAAGTAAATGAATTGATTATCATAACATTAGCAAAATAAATTTCCTACTCGAGATAATATCAGATGTGATAATGAGTAAAGTAAATATCTCTAAAGAAAATATGGCAAGAAACAGGCATAGATATGATAACCTGATAATATATAACCTAAAGTTCTTCATCTGTAAGCTCAATAATAAAGAACGGTAAGCTCTTAAACAAAAACGAAAAGAATTGATAATACGTAGATATAAGAAAGTAGACGACCTACAGTCGTGAATTCATAAATCGAAATGATAAATACCGATATTAGATACGATATATGAAGGCAAACGACCTACAGCCGTCTACCAGCAAATTCATTAAGCAAACACTGTCAGCCACGGTAATAGGTACGGTATAAAAAGACAGACGACCTACAGTCGTTTAACATCAAATTCATTAGACGAATCGATAAATTATGATAACAGCGATAAATAAGGATATTAGAGGCAGTAAAAATCCATTAATTTAAAACAAAATAGATCCTACTTGTTTCTCGTAGATCAGGCAGACGTGTAATCCACCGGCGCCGGCGCCTCCTACGAAGTTAATTTTCCACCATGTGGTCATAATTATCTCGACAAAAGCCCTGGATGCGGCTAATGGAACCGGAAACTCGCTAGATCAGCATAGTAGGGCCACTGACGGACGTTCAGCCGGTCAGTCCAAGGGAGAAAATTCTGTACCACAGAAGGACTTCTCACGGAAGGTCACTTTTTTTCATTGGAAGGGTAACCACACTAGTCGTTAAACATCTTTGTCGATATAAGGCAATACGGTCGCTAGTTTCAGTAACTACACCCGGCCGGCAGTATGTTTGCCAATGAATTTCACTACACATAATGAGACCTGATGGTCAAAAATAACAGCGAAAATTTGAGATATTGAAAACCGGTCAAGCGTGCAGGAGAAAAAGCCCAATCAATTCCACAAAAAAAAGATATATACCACAACTGTCAAGAGGGCGCTCCAAACAGATTCATCTTTCGAGCAACTCGGAACACCGGAAATAAGGTAGCGAGAGTATCGATAACACAAATCGACCAGTAAAAGGGAAAATCGCACTAGTGGATTTTGTAACATTTGCAATGCTACAAGATTTAGAGGGGAAGCCTGTATTGGGCGATAGGTACTTCTGCCCTCTAGCATATTTTAATTTTAAAACACATAACCTTCTGAATGTTTAGTTCCACTTTACCTTCAAGTCATTACGAAGTTAACTTAGACTTTAAAACATTGATTTAATTTCAATAAGCCTTTATATCTTTCAAAGATTCTAAACATTTCTTACGCACTAAAAAGCTTGCCCGATGGTCTTATAATTTTTTTAAACCTATTATCAGACATCTTAGTTAGAATAAGTTCTTGACCTCGCCTAACCAAATTCATATTGAACGGAATCTTCTATGACTACCATTATCTCTTGCGAATACAAGACCTCAAAATTTCTAGAATAACGCTGATTATACTCATTCGGTTTGTTAAATATGTGACAAATTATAGTGGTTAGCGTTTCACCGGAAATTTCTAGCTACGTTAGTATTGCTGTTTTGGAATGAATCTCGTTTGCTTTACCTTTTGCAGACGTTGACATAACTAACTTTTCAATGACAGGGATCGAGTTGAACCAGTACTTTTTATTGTGATTTGTCTAAGGCATCTGACTGCGTGAAATACATATCAACTTTGGACCCTTCCTATCTAACAACGATCTGGCAACTGAACATATTAGTGGCAGAATAACATTTTTCCCAGACGACACTTAGAGTACCATATCATTCATCTTGATCTGTGTGTTGCAATTTAAACTCTGTACTGTGGCTCCAGCCTTCTCACTGCTTAATTTCGGCAAACATCAATATCATCAATTTTGAATGGCAATATATCTATAAGAAACCTTCGAAAGCTTGATTTTTTCCTTATATTTTGCTATCCATAAAATAATAGAGTAACCCACTTTTGCGTTCACTTCTTTATTGGACCAGTTATGGAGTTATACCGAGGTCATGGGTTGGAATCTTATAAAATGAGATAATTACGCTTTTGATATTCATTAGACGTTAGGCATGTCCAATTAATATTTTTGATTTGTAATAAGACGTTTCGACCACAATTTGGTATTCGTCAGTTTAGCTACAATCAATAGTTTCAGTCACATAAAGGGTTCATTAAAATAATGTTTTATGGTTTCTAGTGAAAGAGTCACTGGTTGTTTTTTGTCCATAAATTTACTTATGTCAATTATCGGGATATTTAGTTGATAAAATTATAATAAATTTTGCTTTTTTATATAAACCATTTCCAAGAACTCACGTTTGTACTAGTTAGGTTCAGTTTTAAGAATTTTAATTTCTTCGAAATTAAAGCCATGCCTCTGTTGATTTTGGTTGTTGGTTAATGCCGTTTTATTATTTTTTGTCGTACCGACGTCCATTTAGTATACTTTCAAGGCATTTTGTTGCTGTGATTTGTTCAATTATTGTTCCTATTTTTGGAAAAATCAATACTTTGGTTTTGGAGACAAGTTCCTTTTTGAACAATATATCCTTTGATGTTGCTGTTCTGTATTGACCACTGCCGTTTGCTCCCAATAAAGTTCAGAGATTATGCGCAGATCCTGCTCGTCGACTTCGGTTGCTCTTAAAATTTCGATCATCTTTTGGTGTTGAACGCAATCGAACGCTTTTCGATAATCGAGGAAGCATCAATACAAATTTACGTTCATGTCTCTACACCTTTGCGTCTGACAAACATTTTCGAAATCCAAACCGAGTGTTATCCATTTGGTGTTCGCATTTTCTGTCGATCCTCATGTGGATGATTCTAAGGATAATTTTTAGCAGAGCACATAAAACTTATCATTCAATAGGCATCGTATTCTGAGGAGTTATTTTTTCTGGCAGTGTTATAATTGTTGATTTTATCCAGTCTAATGGTATCTTACCTGAATTATAGCTTATGTTAGATAATGATGTTATCAGGTCCAAACTATTTCAGGGCCAATAACTTTTCTCTCTTTATGTACCTACCCTTATTGCATGAACAGCTTTATCTGTGGATATTTCTGGACCTCTTTAATTTATTTTGTGGTCTATCGGTGGTAGTAAGTGAGGTCTGTGATCGTCAAAAAGTGATTTAATATATTGCTGTCATCTCATAAGCTTGGATTTTACGCTAGAATCATTTCTTACATTATTATTGGCCCTTAAGATAGTTGCTTGAGGTTTTCCATATCAACTTGTTACTTCCTTAATTATTGTTCTATGCATGTAATATGTTTCTTGAAGTTCTTCTATCTCCATGCATTTTCTCATCATCCACTTTTATTTATTTTTCGTAATGGTTCTATTAATGTCTTTGTATTCTGTCCGGTGTGCCTTACATTTCGGTCTTTCTGTTATGATGTCCAAGATTTTTTGTGTCATCCATTCTTGCTCCATTCTACTGTGAATTCGATGTTATATTTTCCCTTTATGTCGTTCCAAATTGTCTCGATAACCTCTCCTTCTGCAAATTTCTCAGTCGTTTCCAATTGTTCAATTATGGGGCTTATCTCTCTCTTTTTGTTATGGTTTTTCAGTTCTCGACATTCCTCAGGAATCTCTTGAGTGGAAAGTCCATTATTACAGGATTGTGGTCACTGTCATAATGGATTCAGAGTAGGTTTTCTAGTTCTATGCAGAACTGCTCTGCTCTGTCATTTCCTGTGCCAAGGTCATATGCTTGAGCCACTACGGCCTCCGACCTTCCTAAACACACAACTAAATTTTGTCACCTTCGATGCTAAATTAACCTGGAATCTTCATTTAGAACGAAGACTAAAGAAGGCACACATCTCTTATGAACAGTGCCGCAGGACTGCGGGTAAAACCTGGGGGATGAAACCCGGGGTCGTAATGTGGATTCACCCTGCCATCATAAGACCTATGATTGCCTATGGAGCCGTAGTTTGGTGGTTCAAGAGTCAACAAAAAACGGCAATGCTTAAGCTCAATCAAGTACAGAGAACTGCCTGCCTAACTATAACGGGAGCTATGAGAACAACCCCAACCAATGCCATGGAAGTAATGTTGTGCCTGCCTCCCCTAGATATTTATCTAAAGGAGGTGGCTCTGACTACATTGCTAAGGCTCAAAGTCGTTGGTGTGCAACCAGCATAGAATGTGGAGAGACTAGACGCCAGCTGTGGGAAGAGGCAGTCGGAAGACTGCCACTACTGCAGACCAGTGCAGATAGCATACCTCCCAAGTTTGTCTTCGTCAATTGAGCCTCTAACCGAAGGTGCGGTTAAAATTTTCGTGGATGGCTCAAAAACCCAGGAAGGAGCAGGCTGTGGAATTTACTCCCGAAGCTTGCGAATTGAACTAAAATGGTCTATGGAGGGACATGCAAGTATAGTTCAGTCTGAACTTGCTGCAATATCCATAGCCGCAAAAGGGATGGTTCGCAGAAATACTGAGGACAAGACTATTAAAATCTACACGGATAGTAGACCAGCACTACTGACCTCGAAAAGTTATAAACTTACAACCAGGTCAGTACTAGAATGCCATAATTCACTGGAGGATGCCGCCCGCAAAAACAGAATTTCTGTGTGCTGGGTTAAATGACATGCACAGTGCGAAGGTAATAAATCAGCGGATAAATTGGTTAGAAAGGCAGCCGGTTCAAACATTATGGGAGCCGGCTCTTCAAACCTACTTATCGCAATGACGATACATATGATAAAAAAAAGATCACCCATGAAGACTTTAGGGCAAGATGGGACGAAACAACTAACTGTCGACTGGCCAGGGAGCTACTAAGCTACCCTAATGAGTCTGCAGCAAAAGCATACCTGGATATGTCAAGTAAAACCCTACGACTCATGGCGGGGATTCTGACTGGGCACTGCCAACTAAGGAAACATCTCCTTACAATGAGATTATGCGAGACACCTCTATGCAGGGGCTGTGAACAGGAGGACGAAACAGTAAAGCATCTGCTCTGCGATTGCGACGCTGTTTCGGAACTAAGTGAATCCATTTTGGGTGAACGATGGCCAACCGTGGCTTTTCTCAGAACAGCCTCCTCGGGAAACATCGGCGCCTTTTTTACAACACTAGGCTAACCTAGGGAGGACGCACAGGGGGTCCAATAGGGTGCCGTGGTCTTTCAAGGCCACCCTCTCACCATTTCCAGCTTCCAGAAGGTCATATGCTTCTATACTCTCTCCATCAGCATCACAGTCAATTTTGGCATTAAAATCTCCGATCGTTACCTCTCAATAAATGAAAACAAAATAGATACATACCTCGATATCTCTGCTCTTAGCTCATTGACCACTGTTTGGTACTGCGTGACCTGATACGATACATCCAGGACGTTTCTTTCCACTTTTGTGGAGATATTGTTCGCCCTTGAAAGAGAGAACGGTTATATTTTTGTCCCACACATTATGAAAAATAAGTAAGTCAAAATATTATAATAATATGTCAACCTACCTATCCGCGTATATCAGTGTATTTCTAGACTCGTCCTTCTGATTTGCCGACGGACTAACGTGCGCTATCATCACTGTTTTACAGTTACCGCTGAGCGCGTCTTTCAACAGCCTCGTCAGTTTCGAGTCTCTGTAGTTTACGTATCTGGCGCCACCTGCCAAGGCGTTGATACAGTTGCCTAGAGCTAGCAACGATCTGAAACAAAACGAAAATTATAAATTTGACATCTACCTCTTATTAATCAGTCATCAAATTTATTGCCATAAACTGAGAGCATGGCCAACAAAATCGGCTGATTTTTCTTTAATTGCAGACATTTTAAGACGCGGTTATATAAAAGTCTCTATAAAGGAACGTTAACAGTCACCTCTTTATTACTCACCTTTACTTAACTTTAAATCTCTTTTTTATAGGGAATTATTTCGTTGCTATTTGCCTATTTGTAGTAATAATGGTATAAACAGAATTTTAATCTCCGCTTTCTACTTCTTACTCGCCAAATAAAATCCTTGCAACTGTTCAGTTCCCACTGTCCCCAACCACTCAACTAAATAATCAATCGAGATTTTCCTTCTCTATAAATTAAATATTTAAAGCGAAGCCCCAAAACACAGCGCAGGTTTGCGAAAATAATTTATATATTCATTAAAGAAATAATAGACGTATTTCCATTTGTAAAATGAGAGCGAAACCAGCTTAGATGTAGTGAAATAAAATATATATGGAACTTAGGAAACCATATTAAACAAGAACTTTAAATATCGAATATAACTAACCAAAAAATATCTAATTTTGTAATCCTAATCTGTCTTCCACCAAATATGACACATCTGCGGCAACCTCTTGATGTTGCCGTCTTCTATTCTTTAAAGCAAGCATGAAAGATAATTGCAAGAAAATGGTTATGCAAACACGGCCAACTATTGGCAGGACTAGCAGCGACCAATAATCTA
>MU193814.1:1865-21904 GCA_016904865.1 Pissodes strobi | reverse complement strand
AATAAATTAAAGACTACAGTTTCCAATGACTTTAAGGTACCTCATTTCAAAAAACAGAATAATGTATCTATAAATGTTTATCGGCTAGAAAAACTTGTAAAGAAATGCAATGTTATTCCTGCAAACTTGACGAAAATCAAGCTTGAAAAATATATTATGTATCTATTTATAATAATAATAATAATAATAATAATAATAATAAGCCTTTATTTCCAACAGGTTAAATACCCAATTACAGGAAATTCAAAGTATATATAAGAAGAAGTTATATAAAGAAAAAGAAGTTATAGTATATCTTAAGTAAATTACAAAATTACAAAACCACAATAGAAGACTACAAACAAAATATACAATAGAAAACAATGAAGAAAGATCAATTTAGCGATGTTCAACATTTAATCTCCGGCATCGACCGTGCGCATGTGATTTAAAATAAAAGTTAAATTATCGTTGTGAATGTCACACGTGTCACCAATGGAATTAAAGTTCTTACACATAAAGTAAATTGGACTATGATATAGTATGTTGGATCGGGCGGTGTCCAAGTTGAAGGCAAGTCGCTGTCTGGATTCAGGGCGTGGTACACGAAAGGAAATTCTTTGTAAAAGAGAACGACAATCGATAATGTTGTTCAGTAACTTAAATAGAAATTTTACGGATTGCATCTCTCTCCTTTTCGCAAGAGGCAGTTCGCCATACTTCGTGAGCAGTGTATAATGGTCGAAGCCCCTTGCAGGGTAGACACCATCATCCTTTAGCGCCTGGCACCTAAGGAATCGCCGCTGAACTGATTCCAGTAGTTGAGTGTGGCAGTCGTAGATCGGGAACCAGACAAGAGAACCATAGTCCAGCCTGGACCTGACAAAGGCGTAATAAAGAATTTTGGCAGTTGCGGTCCTTATAAACAGTTTGCAGTTTCGAAGCACAAAACCCAGCATCCGTGATGCTTTTGAGACAGCGTCATCAATGTGAGGAATAAAGGAAAATTTTTCATCAAAGGTGACTCCGAGATCTTTAAAGCTGCTAGTCCTGGCAAGAGTTGTCCCATTAGCCAAGTAATTGACGATATGTGGATTATTAATGCGAAAGTAGCTGGTAACATTACACTTAGCGACATTTAGATTAAGTCTGTTCAGACTGCACCAATGGCTTACAATATCGATATTGGACTGCAACAGAGCGCAATCGGTAGCGGAATTTATACAGGAAAATAGCTTTAGGTCATCTGCATATGCTAACCTTTGGCAGGTGAGCATAGTGATAAGGTCGTTAATGTAAATGTTAAATAGAAGGGGACCCAGATTAGAACCTTGAGGAACTCCCGAGGTGGAGGTAAAGCAAGCAGATTTAAAGCCCTCAACCGACACATACTGGGAACGGTCAGTCAGATAGGAGCCGAAAAGCTTTACTAAGCGACCGGAGAAACCAAACTGACGCTCAAGTTTATTTAATAAGATGAAATGATCAATCTGATCAAATGCCTTCTGAAAGTCTGTATAAACCACGTCAACCTGACGTCTATCATTAAGGAGTTCGCACACAAATTGAGAAAACGATGCCAGGTTTGTAGTGCATGATCTACCGGCAACAAAGCCGTGCTGCTCATCGGAAAGCATTGGTTTAACCCTTGGAAAAATCAATTTGTAAAGCGCCAGTTCAAATAACTTTGAGAAGTTACATAGGATAGATATAGCGCGGTAATTTTCTATCACGCCAGTGTCGCCCTTCTTAAAGATGGGACATAATTTTGCTTGCTTCCAGATATCGGGAAAAACGCCGGTGTTTAGGATAAGAATAAAAATATGAAGCAGAGGGTCCAATAAGGCAACAGAGCAATCTTTAACTAGAAAGCTAGGAATCAGATCAGGGCCGGAGGTAATTTTATTCTTAAGACACTTGCTTGCTGCCAAGATATCGCTGGCCGTGAACGCTGCTACATCAATATAAGTTGAGGAAGCTTCAGACACAAAAGGATGCTCACTATGGGCTGAGTTTGTATAAACGCTTTTGAAATATTCACCAAAAGCTGAGACAATGCTGTAAGGGGTGTCATAAGATCTGTTGGAGAATTTCATTGAGCGAGGAATTTGGGACTGGTTTTGTTTGCTTTGAATAAAGGACCAAAAATTACTAGGATCTGACGTTATTTTATTTTCCAGACCCAGGACGTAGCTTCTGTAGGCTCTTGCAGTCTGCGCTTTAATGTCTTTGCGTAAGGACCTGAAACGCTCTAAGTAGTTATTAGACTTGAGGGTTTTAAAGTCACGTAGTGCATTTTCCTTTTTATAGATATTACGTATAATGTCAGCTGAGAACCATGAAGGAAAGCGTCTTTTACGTTTTACTTTTAGAGGTACTGCCTCGCGAAATATATTGTTTAATATGTCGTAAAACACATTGCATGCAGAGTTGACGTCCTGCCGAACTATAATAGGTGACCAATCAGCGTTAAGTAATAGATGATACAAGAGCGGAAAGTTTGCCTTCCTGAAGTTGTATTCCCTTGTGTCGTCCTTGTTAACTGGTAAGTTATGGTGAGAGGATAGGCTTGCGTGAAATTTAAAGGACAATGAAGGATGATGGTTATCTTCCGGAATAAGAGGTGCACCGCTGTTCAATACAGCGACATCAAAGTTTGCAAAGATCAGATCCAAACAGCGAGAGTTGCCATTAACGACATTGTTGAACTGCTTACAGTTAAGAAACTCAAAAAAGTTAGTTAAAAGTTTATGTTTGCCATTGGGACACGCGGGGTTTTCATTGATAGTTGGTACGTTAAAATCACCTAAAATAATTACATGTTTACTGTAAATTGCATCAACTGTTGAAAGAACCTCGAAAAAGTATTCCAATTGCGCAGAATCGATGGTGGGAGGAATATACAGTACAAAAGTATACAGGAAGAAATGGTTAAATTGAATTTTACACTCCACCAAGTCAATCTCCGGCACCTCATTGTGGACCACTGAAAGGTTGATAGCCTCTGAGTGAAAATGGTTAAGCACTCCCAACAAAACTCCACCGCCCCTAGATGCAGCTACGAGATCAGTTCTTCTGTCCGAGCGGTACATTACATATGAACTAGGAAGGATTTCGCTATCAAATATATCATTTTGAAGCCAAGATTCAGTGACGAATATAATATCATAGCCGGAAGTGGACGCAGCACTGAAAAAGCTATGTGTCTTGGTACGTAGGCCGCGGACATTCTGGTAGTAACATGTAATTACGCTATCTAAGGAGAGTGAGGAGGCTGCGCCCGCGTCTGGTTTTTTGTTGCTATTGAGGGACTACCATTAATGTATTTAATGAAAAGATTATCCTCACCATTGTCCCTGCGTGTCCTTAACTCTTCCTTGACTTCATTAAGTTGGTTCAACTGAGTCGGAGTTAGGTCAGACTCGATGTATACCTTCCTTCCTGAGAACTTGCTCCTGTTCTTCAGCAGAAACTCCACATCCCGACAGTCATCCAAAATGATCCGGACTGGCCTGCAGCCCTTACGGTTGGGCTTTCCAACTCTAGATGCCTTTCTCACAGGGATGTTACGATTCAACACTTCATTTAGCAAGGTAGAGATCTCTGCTAAATTTGACGGGTCCTCGGACGGTTCAGGCTTTAGGTTAAAAATCATAACATTCGAATTACGCTTTTGCCTTTCAAATACCTCCTGGATAACAGTGCTACTAGTAACCGGCTGAGAAGGTGGTTGTGGATAATGTGACCGTGGCATAGTGGACAATAGCTTAGAAGATGAGGTAACCTCGTCACTGAGTGCGTCCAACCTTGCCCTAACCCTTTCAAGCTCGTCAACAACAGAGGGCAAACCAGATATTTCCGCTTTCAGAGCTCCGACGTCTCTTTCCAGGGCTCCCACACGGTCGATTAATCCCAATAACTGTTTGACATTGGAAAGGCAATCCTTACAGTAAAAAGGCAACGACCTTTTACTCAACAGAACAGCCCTTATTTCAGTTGCGCTAATATCACAACAACCCTGACACACCACGTTCTTACAGTGATCGCAAGGGTAGCCAAAAACATCTCCATTTCTTTTTGGTTCCCTGTTTGTAACAACAGTCTTGCACTTATAACAAGAGCCCGTCATTATTCAACAGCAAAAGCCGTATTATTGGCGTTAAGATACCAAACTAATAGTCGCCAAATCAGCAAACAAATTTATGATACAAGATAGATATCATGGCATGGACAATGAAATCACACCAACAAAATTTCATTTTATATGGGTTAAAAGCCTATCCCGACTGCTTTCTGGACAACTTAGCACGAACTGTTGTAAATTTACATACCGCTGCCTTAACTATTTTCATTCGGAACAAAAGCTAGGAAACCAACTCAAAGCTTGTTTGAAACTAAACGATGGTCCACTTCCTCGAGTTCCAACTGAGGAGAAAAAGTGACTCGAATTTAAAAAATTTCGACACAAAGAAAAGGCACCTTTTTTCATCTATGCAGATACCGAATGTTTGCTGGTTTCTGTGGAGGATGATGCTTCAAAAAATACTCAAAATTATCAAAAACATGTCCCTTACAGTGTTGGATATTATGTTAAATGTCATTTGATGATAACATCAGATTATAAATTAAAACAGGTTCGGAGTGTATGCGATGGTTCGTTAAAGAAGTTTTTGACTTTGCCGAAAACGTCGAAACCGTTTTCTTGTGTCCCCTCACAATGGAGCAGTTATCTTTAAAACAGCAGACAGAATTGATATATGAGCACCATTGTCACATTTGTGAAAAGCCATTCACTTCTGAAGATAAAAAATTCGTGATCACTTCCACTTAACGGGAAAATATCGAGGACCTGCTCATGAAAATTGTAATCTGAATTTCCAAGATGGTCATACAATACCTGTTATCTTCCATAACATGAGTTCCTATGATGGACATCAAGTGCTAAAGGCCTTAGCAGAGGGGGAGGAAGAATTGATGTTCTACCTGTAAAATTTCCTTTACCAAACACATTCCAGATAATTTAATATAATTTAGATTTATTGATAGCTTTCGATTTATGGCTTCTGGGCTAGATAAATTATCGTCCTGCCTTGAAGATTATCCAATTTTAAGATCGGAGTTCATAAGTTTAGCTGAAGGACAATACTCTTTGCTTTGTAGAAAAGATCTGTTGCCATATGATTTTATGAGTGGTTGGGAAAAGCTTAGTGAAACTAAACTACCCTCGAAAATACAGTTTTACAATAGTTTGACGGATTCTTCAGCAACGGATAAAGAATATTCTCATGCCAAGAAGGTTTGGTATAGTACGGCGGTTAGTCAGCGATATTGGGACCAACCTTGCATTTTTGAGTAGAGCATTGAGATTTGGCACAGTGGTAGTGCATGCCCATACCTCACTTTTAAGAAGTGGAACCAAGTTTGAAACCGCGGGAGAGCGGCGGTATGGCGGGTTGCATATCTGTCAAAGGCAAATTTGAGAAAATCGCTAAACGAGCACACCCGACCGTTTCTATGGGTGAATATCACTCACAAATATTACGGGAGCTGTTCTGAAACGTAACTGGACATGTGCCAGTCGCGTGGCAGCAGGTTGCCTACACTCTAGGCGCAGAAACTAATAAAATCGATTTTGTAGTGCTAAGCTAAAGTACTGTAAGCTTGGGTTCTTAATAAAACTCCAACAATTCATGTTTCAGTACCCTTTTTTAATGTCAACAGATACAACTGACAATGACCAACTTCTCGAATGCCGCGTTGCCTTTTCTAACCTTGTTTGTTATCGTTTTGAGGGCGGGTTGCGCCTTCTCGCATTACTCTCGCCCTGAAAATAAGGTCTATTTGCCATAGAACCCATTGTTATAACAATAGTTATACTTAAAATTAAACTTTAGTTTAGTATAAGCGATAGACATGCAAGGAGGTGCAGTCCGCCCTGAAGGCTCCCAATTTTCTACTAGAAGGTAAGTACCCTTGTCTCTCAATTTAGATCAGAAAAACTTTTACCAGCGACTGAGACTTATCACCGCAGATAGGAGCAGATTACAACAATTAATCAAGACCTGGAGAAAGTTAAAATTTGCGGCGACAGAAATTTGATCCAGTTCAATGCAGCAAAGACCCAAGCAGCCACGTTTACCAAAAGGGCCAATACGGCGGGCCCTGACATCATTATGGCAGGATCGACCATTCCTTCATCCTCGTCAATCGGACTGCTGATATCTCGGTCACCAGCAATATGTCCTGGCATGACCACGTTGCTAACATCGCAAAGTCAGCCTCCCAGACGCTTAGTGCGCTATTTCGCAACAAAAAACTCTATACACCGCAACAGTTGCTCTTGCTCTGCGCAAATAAGACCGTGCTTAGAATATTGCTCACATATCTGGGGTGCCGCACCAAGGCACACCCTAAAGCTGCTTGATTCCATTCAGAAGCGAGCTGTACGTCTCATCGGCGACCCGGAGTTGACCCGGAATCTGGATAGTCTGGAACACCGCAGACATGTGGCCGAGATGTCCCTGTTTTACAGACATTTTCACGGCAGATGTTCCCAGGATTTGACCCGCCTCATCCCGCCACTGGCAACGCCTGTCAGACCGTCGCGACGAAAGGCAGGAGCGCACCAGTTCGTCGTACAACTGGAAATACCTACAACATCGCCTTAGAAGATCTCCTTTGTCTGGCGCACTGCATCACTGTGGAACTCACACCCAGGACATCTGTTTCCTCCTAATTACCACCTACAACTATTTAAGAACCGTGTCAATCAACATCTTCACACACGCACCGCTCGTCGAGCGCCATAGGATCTCCCTTTTTTGTGTGCCACTGTCATAAAAAAATCGGTCATTTCTTTTTTGACAGATTTAGTATCA
Source organism: Pissodes strobi (assembly GCA_016904865.1). Lineage (NCBI taxonomy): Eukaryota > Metazoa > Arthropoda > Insecta > Coleoptera > Curculionidae > Pissodes > Pissodes strobi. The sequence continues at coordinate 15,047 of MU193814.1, read as the reverse complement.
TGAAAGATTTAAATGTCTTTGTTGAAGAGCAGCATAATAGAAGGCGAAGTAGGGACGCTATTGACTGGTCTCTGTATACAGTATCAGAAATCTTAGCAGGGAGAGGACCTCATCGATCCGTTACTAGACAAGCCAGCAAAGATAGATGCAGCAATTGCTACCCTGGGTAGGTATCTAAAAGCTTACCAGAAACTAGGAAATATTCGGCGCAATGCCAACGCGGGTGCGGGCCTTCGCATTGAGCATAATTTAAGAACCAATAACCCAAAATGTCACAAGCGCTGCTTCTTACCTTGCAATTTAATCAAGCTCGCTAGAACTTAGAGAGATATTCAGATTGGTTGTCAAGAAAATATGGAGCCATCCGTCAAGTTAGCTACACTTCTCGAAGAGTAGAAATCAGCTAATGACAAGATATGATGAATTTTCTGTGGCAAGCACGGGCCAAGAGTCAATCCAACTCATAGACTTTCACAGAAACTAGAAATGCGATAGAAGCCGCTGCAACCAAGAAACTAGACAGTAAAATTTTAATCGGGTTGGCAGGGTAGGCTCGGCGTATGATACCACAACAACTGTCGGACAAAGTATGTGCGAGACTTAAAAACTTACCCAAGCCTAGGCAAGAAATCGGAGCAGTTAGCTAAAGCACGAGACGTTGCACTTGAACAACTGATCAAGCAAATAAATACTGAAAAGAAATGCGGTGAAGATGCACCTGCATTTCTGTTGGCTGATCTTGCCCGCAGTCTAGCCGACAAATTGCTTAAGGAAAGAGTGAGTAACGGGTTTGAATACTCCAGCGGCTATAAGGAAATGCTGCTTAATTCTGAGGGCTTCATACGAGGAGATGAAGGCCAGACAAGCGATCTCCCCAATCCGGATCCAGCCATCACAGTCAGTGTGCGGCTGGAAACCCGGCTCGGAAGGATGGAGGCTGCTCTATAGAACTAAGCCTACAGCACAAGAGGCTTGCAAAGAAACGCCGGTGTCATGTAAATATAAAAATAAATGCGGTGAAAAATGCAACTGCGCTAAATCTAAAGTCCTTTGCTATGAGTTTTGTTGTTCCCCATGACCTGAGAACCATGGTTAATACCAAAAAAGTGCCAAAGTCTGATATTTATGACTCCAATTTCTGATGTAGGTAATAGATTTAGTATTATTACATTCCGTGATTACATCTAGTACAATGAATAATATTATCCATTTAAAAACGATATGGAATTAATGCTAAACGCTTTAAATGTTGCTGTTAAACTGTCTGTTTGTAATAAATATGCACACAAACGCGCAATCCGCCATCACGCGGCTGGTACATACTCCAGTTACGTTCCAGATCATCCCTTGTAACATTTTTGAGTGATACTCACCCATAGAAGAGGTCGGGTGTGCTCGTTTAGCGATTTTTTAAAATTGTCCCTGGCAGGTATGCAACCCGCCATACCGCTGCTCTCCCGTGGTTGCAAACTTGGTTCCACTTCTTAAAAGTGAGGTCTGGGTATATACTACCACTGTGCCAAATCTCAATGCTCTACTCAAAAATGCAAGGTTGGTTTGGCTAACCGCCGTACTAGTACACTTTCGGGTGCAAGACAATGCAAGACTAATCGGACCTGTATATGAAGATAGACGTTCTATTGTTGTCGAACGTTTTGGGACAATTTTGCAATACATTTTTCAAAATATATGACCTAGACCCAGAATGCGCATATACTTTACCAAGCTATGCTTGGCAATGCATGATGTTTCAATTGTTTAAAACTAATCAGACTAAACTTGAACTCATAACTGATTTGGACAAGGTTATGTTCATAGAAAAAGGCATACGAGACGGCTTGAGTCAATGTTGCAAACGGTATGATGTAGCTAATAATAAGTACATAACTTCATACGATTCATCTGAAGAAGAGTCCTGCCTCATGTACTTTGACACTAATAATCAATAAGGGTGAGCGATGTCGCAATATTTGCCTTATGGAAACTTTAAGTGGCTTTCCAGAGACAAAATGGATGCACTAAAGATTAAAAAAATTTCCGATACATCTCAGACGCCGATCTGGAAGTTCCTTATGAGCTTCATAACAAATTTTCCGATCTTCCACCTTGTCCTGAACATCGGGTACCGGAGCGATATAAAAACAAAAAACTTTTAGCAACACTATATGATAAGACAGTACGTCATGCATTATCGAAATTTGAAGCAGGCCTTGGCCTAAAAGCAGCACCATATTAAATAAAAATTTACTGATTATTGAGCTTGCAAAATCTGAGGTATTTTTTATCAAGCCGATCTACGTTGGAATGTGTATATCAGATCTTGCCAAAACAACCCTTTATGATTTTCATTATAGTTATATGCGACAAAAATTCACAAGTTGCACAGTGCTTTATACAGATACTGACTCACTAATTTATGAGATTAATCGTGCTGATGTATACGATGTAATGAACAAAACTGCCATAATTTTTTCAATACATCGGAATATCCTGTTGGCAATGAATATAACATTCCATTAGTAAACAAAAAGTTTTGGGTATGAAGAAAATGAAAACAATGGAAGCGTTATGACTCATTTTATTGGCTTACGCTCGAAAATGAACGCTACAAATTTGTTTTACACAGCTGAAGAACTCGAGCGGGATAGATAAAAAATTAACGGCCGAAGATAAAGAGTGAGAAGATATTGAAAAGCTCCTTTCTATAGGGGTTTAACAAAAAAGATTAAAGGTATCAAGAATTGTGTAATTAACAATAAAATTTATTTTGAAGACTATGTTGAATATCTGGAATCATTTACTGAAAAATATGTTCCCAACATTTAATATGATCTAGAAACCATGAGCATCATACCACGAAGCAAATAAAAATAGGGCTAAGGGCTAAGCCCTCAAGATGATAAGCGACAAATTTCAGAATATTCTGTAAACGCGCTTCCTTGGGGATATTGCTCGATGACTGGAGAAGACTAATGTTAAAAGATTAAATATTTTGATATATTATGAAAATATGGCTATATTGCGTATTCATTGCATGTATTCATTAACTACTCGTATGACTTGTAGTTGTGTACTTATATATGAAATGTTTATTTACAGTTGATTAGCAAATATACCTATATAAAGCATTGATTGGTTTTTACATATTGTTTTTTTTTGGAAATGTTGTTTTTTATTAAAAAAAATTATTTATATTATGGGGAAAATATTTGCTTTTTTCTGGTATTTCTTGTTTTATTAGTTTTTAGATAGCGCTCATAATAGCATTTTACTTCATGAATTTTCTACTTTGTATAGTGACTCTTGTGCCTTTTCTATGGGATCCCCTGATTTTCAGAAATACTAATAAAGATGGTAATATTGACATTTGTTAAAATGTCTATATACTTATTAAGAGTAGCATTGCATAAATACATATGATAAAATCTATTTTTCTACAAGTTATTATATTATTCACTCACGTTTATTTGATCCTGAAGATTGCACATAATGCTGCCCTGCTGGTTTTGTTAAGCGTAGTGACGCCCGGTGCCGGTGACCTTGAAAACCAGAATGACCTCAGATTTTCTTATGGCAATTTACATGTAAAAATGGTCGAAATTGCCATAGGACATATATAGCCTATCTACTGACGGCACCAAAACCGTTAATCTAGAAGAGAGTTTTGAACTGCTTATGCAGACCCATTTCCCTGGTTCGTTGGCAAGAGACGGCGACGGCAGTAACTGGCCAGATGAGACAAACTTTCAACCTACTCATTTGGACTGGCAAAGTGCCAACCAAATAGTCAGTGAAGACAAAGTACAGTGGGCAGGACTAAGCTTCTCACCCTTCAAATCGCCATGCACTGACGGCATCCGATCAGCCCTACTGGACGAGTTACTGCCGCACTTAATTAAGGTGTTCTGGGCATGCTTAGCACTGCGCTACATGCCGAAGGCATGGAGAGAAGTAAGAGTGGTGTTCATACCAAAAGCAGAAAGGATGGATTACACTGTCCCCAATGCCTACCGACCAATCAGCCTGGATTTTTACTTTCGCTGCCCACCAGCGTTTGGGCGTCTTTGCTGGCTAGCTCGTTGCAGAAAAGTGTCCCGCTTTCCCAAAAGTGTAGCATACTAAGTGGTTGTTTATATTTCTTTGCCCATTTTGGTGGAAGTTTTGTTGCTGTTTACGATTTTTGTTTTGATTGTGTTGCTGGTATCATTCATTAGAATATTGGATGCTTCACTTGACATTAGCTTATTGCTTAGAGAATGGCGGTTTGAATGTATTTCGTGGCTGGAAGAATGTCTGTCTAAATGTGCTTCTTGCTTAGAAAAATGGCGGTCTATACGTGCTTCGTAGCTGTAAGAATGGTGATCTATATTACCTCTGCGAAGTATTTGGTATATTATGTACCTAAGGAGAGTTTCGATTTTTTAGATGCTTTGCCTATATGATTCTGGCGAGTTCCTGAAGTTGCTCCAATGTTTCCGAAAAATTATTTCGGATATTTTTTATCAACCAAAAATAGTAATCTATATATTCCTCAGTTAGTTCCTCATTAAATACGTTTATGAACTCTTCTATGTCCATGTTTCTTTTATAGGCACGGTATAACACTTGAAGTTCGTATATATGCGCTTTTCCGATAATAGTTTTAATTATGTCTTTTAGGTTACGGTGTACTTGAATAGTTTATGAGTCTTGGTCACTGCTTATAATAAAGATTTTTAAGTCTTCTATTGTGTTTTATTTATGGTTAGCTTTGGCTGTTCAATATAGGTAATTATTTTAGATTTTTAACGGATTTCAGTTCATTTAACTTATTTAGTTGGTTCACTTTCACTACTGCTCAGGTGTAACTTTGAGATTACTTTACTTAGAACTTTGACAGATTTATCTTAGTTTCGACTCTGTTACTTATGATGATGCACCCAGGGTTGACGGTGCAATTAAATACAAATAGGGACGGAGGCAGAGTTCTTAGGCTTGGGATACTCAATCCAAAGACTTAGAGTTGAGAACTAGTGTTAGGCGTTTCTTATATTCTGTAGTTAGTTGCTTTTTTTATTGAGGTCTGATCTATCTTTGTGTTCTGCTGAAACCCCAAATATTTGTATATTTCGTCTTCCTGCATGTTATCTAATAACTCGTTGTAAAGAGCTTCTGCTGCTATTTGGTATTTCTCTTTACCTCGTTTTATACCTAATCCTCTGCATTTATTCCATTCCAATGTATGTTGTTGGTTCCACTATATTTTTAGTAGTCCTCTCATTTGTGTCTGTATTGTTGCAATAGTTTGATGTCATCCATATAGAGAAGGTGATTAATTTTGTGTTCTACCCTATTCTAATGTTTGATCTGAAAAACGTATTTTGTGTTATTTAATGTATCGGAGAGTGGATTCAGGCAGACGCAAAATCATAAAGCGCTTTTTGAGTCTCTTTGAAAAATTGCTCTTTTAATTTTTATGGTGTCGATTGTTAAATGTGTGTCTGTTCTCCAGGTATTCATGATAGTTGACAGGAATTTTTTTTATGGTTGGATGTATTTTGTAAATTTGTTGTATTTTCTTTAAGCCATCAATGCAGCACATAAATGAAGATTTTCATTCACGTTACATGTTCGTAGGTTTCTTTATTGTTTTTTTTTTCTATTTGAATTATTATCACAGAGTATGTCATTAACTGTTCCTTGCATCCTTGACCGTTCCTCCTACAGCCTTTCTGTTCTTTCCAAATTATTATAAATAAATATAAATATTATTTTATGCAGGGTCTGCAAACACGTTATTGGTCGATAATTAGCTGCTTTTCTGTGTTGGTTTTTCTGTTTCATATATTATTAGGATATATATTCTGGTACTACTTGTGTTTTTTCCATTACTATATTTACTACGTTGGGGTTTGAAACCTTCGGCAACATGCACTAAAACAGAGTTTTATCCACAATACCGAAACAGAATTTTTGCACTCGACGCGCGTTTCGCTAACCATGTTAGAATCATCAGCATTATAAGATCCTTTACACAAATAGTGCACTATATAAAAATGGGCCTTTTCTATTGGTCGATCCGCATGGCCCTTCGCTCGCTACGGAATCTCAAGAAAAGGAAACTAACCAGGTGCTAACCCAAACTAACCCAAGACATACCCGAAATCAAGAAAAAAAAACTGTTTAGAAACATAATCTTAAAAAAATATAATAAAAAATAGCAACGGGGTTCAAACCTCGGCCGTCCAGGTGAGACCCAGCTGTATAAACCTCTACACCACGAGAGATCTTGACAGAAATCGATTGCATCACACAGACATATCGTAATACGAGATGGATCGACCAATAGGAGAGGTCGATTTTTACGAATCTAGGACTGTTTTTCGAATGACAATTTTCCGAAAGACAGTTCTTCGAAGGACAATTTTTCGAATGGACAATTATTCGAATGGATAATTATTCGAACGGATAGTTTTTCGAAAAGACAAATATTCGAAAGGACAGTTTTTCGAAAATATTAAATTATAGAAAACATAAAGATACTTTTAAAAAAGCAACTAATAAAACGTTCAAAAAGGGTGCGCGCGATACACCCCGCTACAAAGGTAAAAGGGATGGAGACTTACTGTGCAATAGCTTCTCCGCTGGCCGTGGTTTCCTACTTTCCGACTCGCCAGGCGTATAGGCGACTATAATATAAATGTTAATAGGTATTATTAGGGCTTTGCATGGCCCTCCGCTCGCTTCGCTCGCTACGGGGGCTCAATCAGCAAGAACTAACCAAGTGCTAACCAAAACTAACCCAAGGCTAACCCAAACAAACCCAAAATTAGGAAAAAAACGTAAATTAATAAAAAAACAATAAAAAAAACATCTGTCGCGACCGACGGGAATCGAACCCGCTGCGCCGGAATGACAGGCAAGAACGCTACCTTCTACACCACATGCATTGCAGAAATTTTGCTAAAACGGTAAAAGGGACTAACCGAAACTAAATTAAAGATTCGAAAAATGGTCCATTCGAAGAATTCCACATTCGAAAAATTGTCGATCCGAAGAATTGTCTTTTCGAAGAACTGTCCATTCGAAGAAATGTCGTTCGAAGAACTGTCGTTCGAATAATTGTCATTCGAAAAACCATCCGGATTCAGATTTTTACATAGTGCACTATTTGTGTAAAGGATCTTTAAATGCGCCTCATCAGGAGATGATTAAAACTAAAATTAAAATCTACCTAACTCTCTTTTTATACTACTGTTTGCTTAATCAAGCGGAACTAAAAATAACCAATCCTGGAATCCCGCTAGTCACACTTGATCAACCAATACAATGGACTATACGGAATAGGCCCTCTATCTCTATTTAAACTATTCTTACATTTAATAATTTCCACACTTTCATATGCGTCTAATAATCTCCTATCAGTTATATTATGAATTAATTTTAAATTTTTAATTGTTATTCTATGATTACTATCAACAGCATGCTCGGCAACACTTGATTTTTCTGTTCTACCATACTTTAAATGAGCTATGTATTCTTTAAATCTCGTTTGTATAGATCTTCTAGTTTGCCCTACATATTTTTGGTGACAATGCATACATCCAATTTCATATTGTTTGTTATTTCAAATATTTCTAATATTTCAATTTTATCCTTTGGACCACCTAATAATTTCTTAATGTTAAACTGAGTCTGGTGTTCTAATTTTAAGCCTACTTCCTTAAAAACTTTTTGGAGTCCTCTAGTATACTGAGGATTATACGGTATCGAAACATATTTTGTATTTTCATCCAGATTGACGAAAGAAGTGGAATCACGAATGGTCTTTCTAAATAAATGCCTATTAATTAGCTTATTTATTAAGTTAGTATTAAAACCATTAACTTTCGCTATATTCCTAATTGTTTCCTCTTCATTATTAAATCTTCCTCTGCTAAGAGGAAAGTTAACCAAACGGTGTACTAAAAAATGAAAGCTGGCCATTTTATGTTGGTCGCAGTGGAAGGAGTCATTAGGAATATATCGGTTAGTGGCAGTATTTTTCTGAAAATATCAAGTTCTAGTGTGTTATTATCGTTCCTAATCACTAAAGTATCCAAAAATGGTAGCTGGCCATTGTTTTCGACTTCATAAGTAAATTTAATTGTGGGAAAACGGTTATTTAGTTTTGTTACAAAACCTTCAATATTAGCGGTTTTTGTGTCGAAAATCGCGAAAATGTCATCCATGTACCTGTACCATACTCTGTTTTAGTTATCACTATATTTATTTGAATAGTTAGGTGTTTACATATCGATGTGTGTGTTTATACCAAAAGTTTTGTATTTTATCTGCTCCTGGACATTTCTACCTCTCCAGATTGTAAACCTTTTTCAATTTCTCTTTTTATCTCTTGTTTGATCTCGAAAATTCTTTGCAGTTGTTAGTTTGAGATCTTTATTTGATGTTATTCTTCTACGTAGCCTTGTGGTACTATTCGTGATGAGGGTGATTGCATCTGCTTACCTATTGTTTGTGTGAAGCGTGGTTTGTTCTTGTTCGTTTATATGTATTATGTTTGCTTTTTCTTTCTCTCTCAATTCCGCTGAGAATTAATTCTTCTTTGATTTTCTGTATTTTGTTTGCTGGTAGCCTATTTTTCCATTATATTACACGCTTCTGGTCTGCCAATCTTTGTTCTGACAAATTCACATAGATTGGGGTATTTTGTAGTCAAAAATCTGTGTAGTTCTGGGCGATATTTCGTTGTTATAGCTGTTATAGTCTGATAGTTTGTTGGAAGGTAGTAACAGCGCATGGGATTGCGGTTCATCTCACCATTTCATGTCATGTGTTGTCGTGTTCGTCCTGGCTTGGTGGTTGCTAGTTGTCCCAGCAAAACATTTCGGGCAGTTCATAGATTCGTAGCCTGATCTTCTTTATTTTCGATCATACATTTCCGCGGCAATATTGTTCTTCATGCCGCTATTCCGAAGTTTCTTGATGACTTATTTTAGGTTCATCATCATCATCATCATCACTATTTTTATTTTTAATTATTATTATTATTATTAATTATTATTATTATTAATTATTATTATTATTATTATTATTATTATTATTATTATTATTATTATTATTATTATTATTATTATTAATTACTATTATTATTATTATTATTATTATTATAAAATTATTTCTTTAGCACAATGTACTGTTGCGGGCGAAAAAAAAGAACAAACACATTTTTTTCTACAATGTAGTTCAGGCTTTGACACCTGAACTTTACCTGAAAGTCGGAGCGACAAGAAATAAATTTTCAACCGATATCATATTTCAGAAATACTAAAATAAAAATAATAACTTTTATCATAATGAACAGACTAACTGAACAACAAAAGCAAGATTGATGGTGTTATATGAGGACGGTCGCAGCGTGAGGAGTATATCTGATGAAATAATAAACTTACCAAAAAGTACCGTTCAAGATTTAAAGCAAAGAAGGCAAAATACCGGCTCCTTAAATAGATTAGGTGGAAGTGGCAAAAAAAGAATATCAAACGAGGAACAAGATAACAGACTAGTCACTTTTTGGAAAACCATCCATTCCAAACAGCCGTGGAAGCTCGCAGGCAAACTGACTGTCCTGGTTCTGTTAGAGTAGCAAGACGCCACGTAAAGGAAAGACCTGGTTTAAATAAATCGTGCTGCTGCGAAAAAACATTTTAAAGAACTGCTAACAAGGAGCAGAGGCTGGGATATGCTTTGCAGTATTTACAGGAAAGGTTGGGGTTTTGGAGGAATAGTGTCTTCACGGATGAAAAGACATTTCAATCTTGTTAGAAAGCCCTTATCTATAATATAGGGCTTTCTATAGGGCGAGACCAATCGGGACAAAAACTTCGTAACGGTACGTCGGATCGCTCTGAAACTTATACCAATCGATTTGTAATCGAAAAAAAAAATTTCGATTTTTTGTCTGTATGTGTGTATGTATGTATGTGTGTGTATGTGATGAAATCGATTACAGGTCGCAATTTTGAAAATAGCGACTTGAAATTTGGCATAGATGTAGAGGTCCACAAACCCTCGGAACCTATTGATTTTGGTTACGATCGGTTAATATACAGGGTGTGAAAACAGGACAAGTTTCCGTTTTTTGGCATTTTTGGCATTAAACAAGGACCAACTTTTAATTTTTTTTATGTCAAATGAAAGTATTCGGTAAAACACATATTTTTGTTATTTTGCTTTTTTGCTCTAATCGTTATACAGGGTGTGAAAACAGGACAAACTACCGTTTTTTGGCATTTACAGGTCGCAATTTTGAAGATAGCGACTTGAAATTCGGCACAGAGGTAGAGGTCCACAAACCCTTGGAACCTATTGATTTTGGTTATGAACGGTTTATATACAGGGTGTGAAAAGAGGACAAGTTTCCGTTTTTTGGCATTTTTGGCATTAAACAAGGACCAACTTTTCTCTTTTTTTTATGTCAAATAAAAGTATTCGGTAAAACACGTATTTTTGTTCCTTTGCTCTTTTGCTCTAATTGTTATACAGGGTGTGCAAACAGGAAAAGTTACGGTTTTTTGGCATTTACAGGTCGCAATTTTGAAGATAGCGACTTGAAATGTGGCAAAGAGGTAGAGGTCCACAAACCCTTGAAGCCTGTTTATTTTGGTTACGATCGGTTAATATACAGGGTGTGAAAACAGGACAAGTTACCGTTTTATTGGCATTTTGGACCGTGCAAAACAAGGACCAACTTTTCTTTTTTTTATGTCAAATGAAAGTATTCGGTAAGCCACGTATTTTCTTTATTTACTCTTTTGCTCTAATTGTTATACAGGGTGTGAAAACAGGACAAGTTACCGTTTTTTGGCATTTACAGGTCGCAATTTAAAAGATAGCCATTTGAAATCTGGCATAGAGGTAGAGCTCTACAAACCCTCTGAACATAGTGATTTTCGTGACGATCGGTTTATATACAGGGTGTGAAAACAGAACAAGTTACGGTTTTTTGGCATTTACAAGTCGCAATTTTAAAGATAGCCATTTGAAATTTAGCATAGAGGTAGAGGTCCACAAACCCTCGAAGCCTATTGATTTTGGTTACGATCGGTTAATATACAGGGTATGAAAACAGGAAAAGTTACAGTTTTTTAGCATTTTCAGGTAGCAATTTTGAAGATAGCGACTTGAAATTTGACATGGAGTTAGAGGTCCACAAATCCTCGGAGAGTATTGATTTTGGTTACGATCGGTTATTATACAGGGTGTGAAAACAGGACAAGTTATCGTTTTTTGGCATTTACAGGTCGCAATTTTGAAGATAGCGACTTGAAATATGGCATAGAGGTAGAGGTCCACAAACCCTCGTAGCCTATTGATTTTGAATACTATCGGTTAATATACAGGGTGTGCAAACAGTACCAGTGACGGTTTTTTTGGCATTTACAGTTCGCAATTTTGAAGATAGCCACTTGAAATTTGGCATAGTGTTAGAGGTCCACAAACCCTCGAAGCCTATTGATTTTGGTTACGATCGGATAATATACAGGGTGTGAAAACAGGACAAGTTACCATTTTTTGGCATTTTTGTTCATGTAAACAAGGACTAACTTTTAATTTTTTCGGTGTAAATTTATAAATAGAGGTGAAAGTATGTTAGCATTTTTTGTTGACAACATGGTTACCATAGCAACCAATTAATAATATGTAAATCACTAATAAAAGATATAGTATGGTACTTAGGATTGCTTATGTAGCCTAATTTGATAGTAAAGAATTGGTTGCTAATCGTACGACTTAGAGATTTGATATTTGGTATTTAGATAAAGATTAAAAAAGAGTTAACGATTGACGTTGACAAGTCGGTTACCATGGCAACCAATTAATAATATGTATATCACTAATAAAATATATAGTATGGTACTTAGGATTGTTTATGACGCCTAATTTGATAATAAAAAATTAGTTGCTATGGTAACCAAAAAGTCAAAAATCGTCATAATCCGTCAATCGTACGACTTAGAGATTTGATATATGGTATTTAGGTAAAGATTAAAAAACAATTAACCATTGACGTTGACAAATCGGTTACCATGGCAACCAGTTAATAATATGTATATCATTAATAAAATATATAGTATGGTACTTAGGATTCTTTATGAAGCATAATTTCATACTAAAAAATTGGTTGCTATGGTAGCCAAAAAAAGTAAAAAATCGTCATAATTCGTCAATCGTACGACTTAGAGATTTGATATTTGGTATTTAGGTAAAGATAAAAAAAAATTAACGATTGTCGTTGACAAGTCGGTTACCATGGCAACCAATTAGAAAATTATCACGGTAAAATTAGACTAGCAATTGGTAAATCTTATTATAAGGGCTTTCTAATTATAGGCCACGGTACGGATAGGAGCGTGGCAATAATGTGTGACCGAAGGTCACACCAACGAGGCCCGAAGGGCCTCGCGCGTGCCGCAGGCACGAGTGGCCACGCCACTTGTTAGAAAGCCCTTATCTATAATATAGGGCTTTCTATAGGGCGAGACCAATCGGGACAAAAACTTCGTAACGGTACGTCGGATCGCTCTGAAACTTATACCAATCGATTTGAAATCGAAAAAAAAATTTTTGATTTTTTGTCTGTATGTATGTGTGTATGTGTGTATGTGTGTATGTGTGTATGTGATGGGATCGACTACAGGTCGCAATTTTGAAGACAGCGAGTTGAAATTTGGCATAGAGGTAGAGGTCCACAAACCCTCGGAACCTATTGATTTTGGTTACGATCGGTTAATATACAGGGTGTGAAAACAGGACAAGTTTCCGTTTTTTGGCATTTTTGGCATAAACAAGGACCAACATTTCAAGATAGCGACTTGAAATTTGGCATAGAGGTAGAGGTCCACAAACCCTCGAAGCCTGTTGATTTTGGTTATGATCGGTTATTATACAGGGTGTGAAAACGGGACAAGTTACCGTTTTCTGGCGTTTTTTGGCATTTTGTCCGTGTAAACAAGGACCAACTTTTCTATTTTTTGATGTCAAATGAAAGTATACGGTAAGACACGTATTTTTGTTCCTTTGCTCTTTTGCCCTAATTGTTATACAGGGTGTGAAAACAGGAGAAATTACAGTTTTTTGGCATTTACAGGTCGCAATTTTGAAGATAGCGACTTAAAATTTGGCATAGAGGTAGAGGTCCAC
>JAEQML010064579.1:0-21910 GCA_016904865.1 Pissodes strobi | reverse complement strand
AATAAAAAAATTCCACATATTTAAAGTTGAGGGTAATGTAAAACTTTTTTGTTTAATGCTTTTTGCTGTATCTCTAAAAATAAAGTGGTGGGGGGTATTCAAAGTTTTTTTTTAAATAACACCCTATATCTGCGAAACGGCTAAGCCGATTTTAACAAACTTGGGTTAGTTCAAAGGAGCTATTCTTGGGCTACAAACGCTGTATTATTTAAAGTTTCGTTAGTTTCACATGTCGCCGCTAGAGGGCTATTTTCGATATTTCGACAGAAATGGTTAATTTTCTCAAAAAAATTAAAAGCATTGATATGATTTTTTTCCCATGAAAAAGTAGCTTAATAATGGCTAAACAAGCTCGCGAAAACCGCATCTCGATATCTTGTTCCTAACCCAAAATATAGGCAAAAAAATTTATTACTTACGAAAATCCCTTAATTTTTTATTTTTTTTTACTATATTTATCTCGAATGTTCTCTTTTATAAAAGTTGTGGCCCTGAAAAGGACCGATTTAAAAAAGGAAGGTTTTTAGTGCCCCCGCAAATGCTCGAAATGCTGACCATCACGCTTTATACATTGCTGAAGCCTCTCATGGGTAGACAATTAATAGAAGCAGGCCATGGAAAGAAAGCAAATGAAAATATAAATAATCCTTCCTCAAATTGTCAATAGTTGTCAATAGTTTCGCTTTATTTTGAGCAATTTTTGCGTTTACAAAATGCGTTTTACGAATGATGAAGCTGTTGATATGCTTGCGGTTTATTTTGAATGTCTTCAAAATGCCGCAGTAGCTAAAAGAGTTTATGCGGCCCGTTATCCAAATCGACGTCCTTGCGATGTGAGAGTTTTTCCCCGATTAGTGGCGAGCTTACGAGCGAATGGTACTTTTCGGCCTGCGTTTCAACGGCAAAAAATTGGAAGAACACAAGAAAATATCAACTACGTACTGGGGTATATTGAAGGAAATCCTCATGTTAGCACAAGAACGTTATCGCTTGAGTTGAACATAGCACGAACAACGGTTCAAAATATCTTGAAGGACCATAGGTAGGTTCTAATGGCTATCACAATATAGGTATTTGTTGACACTTTTTTTTTAATTACTTTTAGAATGCATCCATATCATGTAGTTCTACATCAGGCTTTGAATGAGGAAGATTTTGATCGCAGGTTGGACTATTGCCATTGGATGTTAGGTAGGATACGCGAAAATAGAGAATTTTTATTTCAAATTCTTTGGACCGATGAAGCCCCTTTTAATAGTGATGGGAAAGTCAATCTGCACAATATGCACTATTGGTCTGCAGAAAATCCGCATTGGATGCGTGAAGTTCAGCACCAAGGACGTTGGAGTTTAAATGTGTGGTGTGGCGTACTGGAATGCAAAATTATTGGGCCATATTTTTTCGAGCAGCCCCTAAATGACAATGTCTTTCTTGAATTTTTGGCCAATCAATTACCGTTGTTGTTGGAAGATGTGCCTCTGGAAACGAGGCAAAACTTGTTTTTGCAGTTGGATGGTTGCTCAGCACATTTTGCTATTAATGTGCCAGAGCATATCGATGCAGTGTTTCAACAGCGGTGGATTGGAAGAGGAAGTCTGTTTCCATGGCCTCCGCGATCACCATACTTAACTTGTCTGGATTTTTATTTATGGGGGCGGTTAAAGGACATCGTGTTCCAGACTCAACCGACGACCAGAGAAGATTTGAAAAACCGGATTCGTACTGCAATACGAACCATACCGAGAGCCGAAATTGAAACTGCAGTTTTGTCTACCCATGAGAGGCTTCAGCAATGCATAGAGCGTGATGGTCAGCATTTCGAGCATTTGCGGGGGCACTAAGAACCTTCCTCTTTTAAATCGGTCCTTTTCAGGGCTACAACTTTTATAAAAGAGAAAATTCGAGATAAATATAGTAAAAAAAAAAAATGAAGGGATTTTCGTAAGTAATAAATTTTTTTGCCTATATTTTGGGTTAGGAACAAGATATCGAGATGCGGTTTTCGCGAGCTTGTTTAGCCATTATTTAGCTACTTTTTCATGGGAAAAAAATCATATCATCATATCAAGGCATTTAATTTTTTTGAGAAAATTAACCATTTCTGTCGGAATGTCGAAAATAGCCCTCTACCGGCGACATGTGAAACTAACGAAACTTTAAATAATACATTTGTAGCCCAAGAATAGCTCCTTTGAACGAACCCAAGTTTGTTAAAATCGGCTTAGCCGTTTCGCAGATACAGGGTGTAATTTAAAAAAAAACTTTGAATACCCCCCACCACTTTATTTTTAGAGATACAGCAAAAAGCATTAAACAAAAAAGTTTTACATTATCCTCAACTTCAAATATGTGGAATTTTTAAATTAGGTTAATATAGCGGAATTCACAGAAACGTCACTTTTTTAGATTCAAGATTGCAGTTACGTCCCCTAGTGGTCATTTTAGAAACTTGAAAATATTTTCCAGGTTTTTCTCTTGACCGTTTTAGTAATTACATTTTTTGCCGTAAGTCTCTACGATGGATAGTTTCCCAGATACAGTACCTCGCATTCTTAGTTGGCCACCCTGTACGTAAAATTTTTGTGACATATGGATAAGTAAGGTATTTATAACCAGGATAGGAATGAAATTTTGCAACATTACTAGCTTAAAAGAGGTGCTCGTAGACATTGTCTAAAAACATAACTGCAGGATGTAAAATACCCGGTAGGCTTCCATAGTAATGAAGAATTAGTCAAAATATCTTATTTCATATAAACATTTTTTTCTTCAAACGTCAGTAAATCCGTCATTACTCGACTGTGTAGGCGGCCGTGAAGTTTCGTTTTTCCTCCGCCGGAGCTTTACTTTTCACTTTTCCGCCGGCGGAGGTAAAAGTGTTGTCATAGCAACATAGATACAATACAAACAGACAACAAAATAAGCGTCAACAACCCATGATTTATTAAACTACAATTTGTATTTATCACTCAATTTGTGACTGCATTTCTAAAAATCACTAATTTAGGAACAAATTGGTTATTATTTAATCGAACTTACTCAATAACTGCTTATCAATACGGAATTAAAACGCAATCGGTGACACAAACTTAAAAAAATAATTATTGTTGACAGTGTCCACTGACAGCTTGTCACCGAGACCGGTCTAAGCAAGGCCACCTACGACCGTGGTCTAAGCCTAAATATTATTACTATTAAAAAGAGATTTTTGCATCAATTTGTCGACATTTGAAGAAAAAACAGCATATTTTATTTGGAGGAAAAGTTACTTTTCATGGCTTGCTCTCTATTACCAGCCTCACTCCGTTCGGCTGTTAAACACGAGCGCGCCATGAAAAGTATCACTTTTCCTCCATATAAAATAATATACTATTGCTTTAATAGAAATATGTTTGGTCACATCTATAAAGGCGAGGAATTGCAAGGGAATTCCAATGTATTTAGGAAAATTCCAAGATATTTCAAGGAATTTTGAGGAATTTCGGAGAATTTCAAACGTACCTATGTTGCGTAATAAGTATATCACAAAATCGTTTTAAAATCTTAAGACTACATAAAAATCGTTTGTAATAATAAAATATGTTCTACACACAGTAAGGATAAATGCATTATTTGATTTTGCCTAATATACTTCGATGATTATCATAAATCAAAATGAATTCAAGGATAGTTTTAGAGTGAAAACTTTTGAAGTGAAAACTTCTTTAGCGCCGTTAGCCGGCTGAGAACGGGAGTGATTTGAGATTCGATGAAACGAAAAAAGCGATACCACAGGTTATTCAATAACCAGCTACTCATCTTGCGGCGGCATCCCTTGATTTGGGAAAGTCAAGTGAAAATTTTAGAAGAGGGCCATGAGTTAATATTTTTCTAAACGTCTGGGCATCCGAATAAAACCTTTGACAGTTCGTTTAATTTAAAATACGATGTTTTATCGTCTAAAATCCGTTTGAAAACGATTTTAAATGGCAAAATTTTATGAAAATCCGAAATATCCGGTCATTTTAGGGCAATAGCCGTAGTTTCGATCGAATTTGTCGTGGACTTTGAAGGGAATATTCATTTTAAATTCAGTTCGTTTCGTGTCATTACATTGCCTGAAAAATCACGAGACCGTGAAACTGAACCGCTAAGGGCACTGTCAGGATGCGTAGTGCCCGACAATCCAACTTTCCGATTTCGATAGAGATGAATAGCTGGTTATTGAATAAGCTGTGGCGATACCCATAAAAAGATATAGATATATAGGATATAGCCTGCGAGAGATAGAACACAGTATACAGTTGTTACATGTTTGCCAAGAGTATAAAGTAAAAAGTAGTCGTCCAATCACTGAAGTTAAACAACATCGGGCATGGTTAGTACTTGGATGGGTGACCGCTTGGTTTGTTTTATCAAGATTTCACTTCTACCGCGTGTGAACTGTTTTTAATTTGATATAGTTTTTAATATCGCTCTGCTAAAGTTTTCACTTCTGTCGTGCGGTTTTAATCACACCATTTTTTACTTTTAAAATACCAAAGTTTATGTTAATTTATAGGCGCTAATACAATTTTTTTGATATTTATCTCTTATTTTATTTGTAGTATTTGGTAAATACTGATTGATTTTGTCCTAGTACATGCTCCGTTTTGCCCAGGGGACCGGGCAAAACCAATCTTTTGCATGTTATGCAATGTTTATCTTTTGCAGTCTTAACTATAATTATTTAAAATAAAATAACGTTCCAAATAGCTGTGCGCAAAATATAAATTTAACTGTATATGAAACAACCGTTTTTAAATATTCTCATCTAAAATTTAATTTCTTAATAAAACGTACCTGCCCCATAAATGTTAAAGATTGTATGCTAAACTGCTTTCACTAGTCTTTATGTTTAATAAGCTTTAGAGAAAAAGCCACAAGTTATTGTAAAAGTAACAGCCAGATGAAAGCCACATTTAGAAAGCTTTTATGTATTGTACTGTCTTTATTACTGTATTATTTATATCTTTATTGCTTTTTAACATTTGTTTTGTAGGGGTGAAATTTATTTGGAACTCCAAAATCTGAAATGTTTTTAGAATTATTTCGTAATTTATTGCCATTTTTGTTAGTTTTGTGCAAAGAGTTATTTTAATAATAATACATTTATTTGTTTTTTTTTTCATAAAAAAATGTTTTTGTGAGAAAGAAAAATAAATTTGGCAATAGAACCGTTTAAAAATACTGGTTACCTACGTTTTACTAAAAAATTAAATTTCAAAATAGTGTATTTCCTAACTAGTGCGCAAAGTAAGTCTAGTTTGCACGCTGGCTGCAGTTGACCGAACGACGCGAAGCGGAGTTCGGGTAGCTGTCGAGTGCGAACAAGACACTTTTGCGCAATAGTAAGGAACAGTATTTTTTCTACGAGCGAGAAGATTTATAAAAATAAAAAATGAGACAATCAATTTAAAAAAATTGGATTCAAAACAAAATGCTAAGCAATAACTAACAAAAACTAATTCATTTAATTATTATTAATGATATTAAAAATAAATGAACAATGTGAAGCATTATGCAAGGTTCATGCTGAAGATGCGGTTTCTCCAATGGAGGGTAATATTCAAAGACATATAAAAAAAAGTAGACCGATTTAGTTACTAAATATGAACACGCCAACATTGTTCCCCTTCTTCGTTTCCCTCTTATAAAATAGTACGCAAGCCCTAGTATTACTTACCGCTCCTGCGCCGCTGTTGCCAATGGCAAAGTTTACAGAATTAAAAATATAAGTTGGTGCACTAAGCGCCAATTCAATGAAATCGTCATAACAAAGGCGAGCCGAGGACGTAAAAAAAATGTAGGGGGTATTGAGGCAATAAGAGCCGAGTTTGACGCGATTTACTTCGGTCAAAGCGCTATTGGGCAACATATAGTAAAATTTCCCGCTTAGTAAGTAATAAATGGAGGAATTTAAATAATGAAATATGTTTCCATTAAAATTTTGAAAAATATATTTTTTCTACAGCCGCGCGCAAAATAACTAAATACTAAATTCAAATGAAATCGCAAAATCAACGAATGCCGTGGATCCTTATTTTGCGCTCTAGCGCGAACATGGAAAAGGAAATTCTCACTTTTTCCGTCTAGTGTGCTGAATGGTCATGGAAACAGAAGATAAATAAATGACAGTCGTGCGTTTGTTACAGTTTATTGCTGGCACTCCTATTCTAAATATGCCCGAAGCCCGAACATAATATGTCAAAACTGACAGTCATTGGCAAATTTCAGAATAAGTATAGAGAAAAATGTATATTTATATTTAAAAAATGTGGGCTGTAGAAAAACTTCTGTGTGTTTTTCGAGCGCAAAGTAAGATTGCCGTTTTCGAAAGATTACTGCGCTCCGCTTACGCGTCGCGCAGTAACATTCTTTCTCAAGCGGCAATCCGTTACTTTGCGCTCTAAATACACAAATAACTATTGTGAAGTCACAAAAAAGATGAAAAGGTAAAGGCCTTATTCAGCATATTTTAAAGAAATCACGGTAAATACGATTGCATATTTAAATAAAATTTGTAAAATATATTATTTTTTACTTCAAGAATGAAATTTAATACCCCGTGCAAAATTCTTTGTTTTAATTTATTTTGGGGATGAACTACATCATAGTTTTGCAAAACTTTACAAATTATTTTGGAAAAAGTCTTGCAAAACTAATTGTCTACATTTTAGCAATTTCTATATTTTGTTAATTTTACCACAATAACTAATTAGCACAAAATTTAAAGTAATAGACTTTTAGATAGACCCATATTTGCACCCATCTTACATTATTTTGCAAATGCACAAAACCTGATTAAAAGTTACCTTTTTTAGTTGGTAACACGGTTGATGGAACAGCATATGAATGTATACAGCTCCTAGAAGAATTTGCAAAACTGTTTTCATTAAAATGCAAACCACACATTCTAATACGGCTATGACATTACATTGGTGTATCATTCGCATATTTGTGGGATCCTATAAATTCTACACAGCACTTTTCCAGGCTCGACACCTGCAAGTTTTTTTTTTATTACATACTCTATTGTACTCACTATAAATCGATATTAATATTGAACATTGATGGGAAGTAGGACAAATTTAACATGTAAGATTTGACCCAAACATACAAGTGAAATTAAATAGCTCATAATAAACTAATACATACCTACCCTTTTGGGCACCTAAAGAGCGATATATTGTCTGCCATTCGTCTTTCACAATCAACTACTGAACAAATATTTCGATTTACGACTAGACATTTTACTCAGAAATCCACCAAAAACAAACCGCTATTTTTGAAATCTCACCCTATACGCCGGACCGTAAACAAATTTAAAATAAACTTAAATTACCTAGCTCTCCACTATAGACTGGCACCAGTCTACCGGGTAGGCGGGGAGGGGCGGAGTGGAATTTGACGATGGCGCGGAGTGAATCAACTTATATTTTTAATTCTGTAAACTTTGCCTGCTGCAAATAGAAAACACAAAAGAAATACGAAGTGTATTTTTGGTAATTTTCAGTGAAACAACTATTTTGTAAAAACGTTTTTTCTTCTTTATTTAGACACTTTGAAAATGCGTTTTTGACCATTAAAATGTTGCGCAATGGTTTGGTTATCCCACAAGAAAGACCCAAAGTTCGACTTTTGAGGCGCTGAAATGGTAAAAAATTTTAGTACGCATGGTCCTTCGCTCGCTCCGGGGGCGCAACCAAGCAAAACTAACCCAAAGTAACCCAAGGCATGCCCAAGATTAAGAAAAAATATTTGCATTCTTGACTGACAACTTTTTTTTTATATTGGGCATGGCTTGAGTTAGTTTGGGTTAGTTTTCATTGGTTGGGCCAAAAAAAAACGTTAAGTAAAACATATTTATTTTTTACATCAATTTGGGTTAGCTCGGGTTAGTTCTTGTTCGTTACGCCCCCGAATCGAGTTACCCCGTAAGAAAAGGTGAAACCTTTGGCAACATTGCTCGTCAGATGCCAAAAATTTCGTGATATTTACATTTCAGCTCCTCAATAGTCGAACATTGGGTAATTATATATCATCAAACTTTTAAACTAAAAATGTATAATATTGTTTTAATTTTAGTACAAACTAAAAAATATAACGAATAGGTATAAACTGCGGTTGTAGAAACTAAAAGAAAATACGTTTGTTATTATTAATTTAAATTTTGCAGAAGTCTAAAGAAGGCGAACGGAAAATACATTTGGAATTTCCTTATGCAAATAAAGATCTTATCCATTTTTACACATTGCTGTATAAAAAAATAGGTGATGGTCGTCATATTAAAGGCATGAATTCCTACCTTACTAACTTTGAAAGCGCTCATTTCTTTGTTACAAAATGTAGGCGTAACAAATAGCAATGGTTAAAATGGCGGACGAGCGCCATGTTGGAACATTTAAATAGAAAGGTGTGTCTTGTCTTCAAACGTATCATTGAGTACTTTATGATTTCATAATATTAGACGATTCTATTACCATTCAAAACAACATGGAGGCGTTTTTAAAGCTGACAATTTTTCATCTTTGACATGTCATAAAACCCAAACGGTTACAGAATTACGGTTTGCACTTTTCCTCTTAAGTTTTTAGGAGCTATTCTGCCATATAAATTTTAGGTACTGTTAGCTGTATTTTTTTTACATATTTTGATATTTTTTGACAGCAATGAAATGTATCAGCACCGAACATTAACTATACGACAAGAAGGTTCACTCTCTGCGGCGGCACGTCAACGGTATGCCTCCTTCCCCGCGCGAAAACTAGCAGGATATTAATCAGGCGACCTTTGACCCCAGAAATAAGACATAGAATAGTATATTATTTTATATGGAGGAAAAGTGATACTTTTCATGGCGCGCTCGTGTTTAACAGCCGAACGGAGTGAGGCTGGTAATAGAGAGCAAGCCATAAAAAGTAACTTTTCCTCCAAATAAAATATGCAGTTTTTTCTTCAAATGTCGACAAATGAATACAAAAACATCTCTTTTTAATAGTAATAATATCCAATTATTATTAAAGATAAGTGGGTTCGCAAGGCGGCTTAAACCGGTGTCGGTGAATAGGCACAGGTTGTTGCTATAATAATGTAACATAAAGCTGTCAGTGGACACTGTCAACAATAATTTTTTTTTTAAATTGCGTCGCCGATTGCGTTTTAATTCCGTATTGATAAGCAGTTATTGAGTAAGTTCGATTAAATAATAACCAATTTGTTCCTAAATTAGTGATTTTTAGAAATGCAGTCACAAATTGAGTGATAAATACAAATTGTAGTTTAATAAATCTTGAGTTGTTGACGCTTATTTTGTTGTGTGTTTGTATTGTATCTATGTTGCTATGACAACACTTTTACCTCCGCCGGCGGAAAAGTGAAAAGTAAAGCTCCGGCGGAGGAGAAACGAAACTTCACGGCCGCCTACACAGTCGAGTAATGATGGATTTACTGACGTTTGAAGAAAAAAGTTATTATTATTACATGTTTAAAATATCGTGTTTTAGACAAAGAATTGTTGAATTTTTGGCTCATCATCCACATTTATATACATGGTGTATCAATTATCACTAACGATAAAACTCATGTATGAAAATCATTTGCATGTTCTTAAACCGTTTTAAAAAATGATTTTGAAAATTAAGGGCTCCTTCTTTGTAAAAAAAGGGTTTTAAATTTTTAATTTGATGAGGACCTGCAATTTTGCCATCCAAGTATTTCAGTTATCGATATTTTAAAAAATTAATCTAATAGGGATCAAACAAGCAAAAATATAGAAGCACTTGCTTATATTCTGACTGTCCCAAGGTACCATCAAAGCCATATTTACAAATTAAAACTAAATTATAAATTATGTCTGCTGATTCAGCAAAAGTATTACCTCTTTTTATTACAACATCCGTCTTGCACCAGTATGGTGCAATAATGATTCTACCGAAATTTCAGCTTCAGTTTCACTTACTACAATATCATGGGATTAGGAGTGGGCAAAAATAATCGATTATCTGATTCACTTTTAAAAACTTATCGATTAATCGACTAATCAAATAATATTTCCGAAAATATAGATTAATCGATTATTTCGATGAATCGATTATATCGATTAGTTTGATTAATCGATTATTTCGACGAATCGATTATGTCGATTATTTTGAATAATCGATGATATCGATTAATCGATTACTTCCATTAATCGGTTATTTCGATTAATACATTATATCGATTAAGTGATTATATTGACAAATCGATAATAATCGATTATTACAAATAATCGAACATTGATTATTACTTTTAATAATCGCACAGCCTTAATTGAGGACATTTTTTTGGCTTCCGAAACTTGGTCGTACGAAGGAGATGTTGCAATTTTTTTGTCCCTCTTACGTTTTGATAATTTTATACAGATGCTTAGACACATCAGCTTCTACAATTATTATTAGAGTTAAGATTTCATCATCATTTAACTCTAAATGTAAATTATCTTGATTGTTTTTGTTTTCGAAAATTTTGGCTTGCTCGGGTTCGTTACTAATAGTTTTGAGAACTTTTGATGCGGGTAAGCTACCACATCATCTGTAGCTTATTTAAGCGGCATAAGTAAACTCCTTTGGGATATTTATAGAATTTATGAATTGTTTAAAATCAAAAGAATATTTAGTGCTTGTTTTTACATGTGATGTTCGAAATGCAGTTTGATAGGTATTTGGATAATTCATAAAGAGGCGATTGTATATACGAGACAATTGGTCTTAAAGGTGTATTGTTGGGCGAAACGTAAATGAAATTAAATGCTTTTATCACATCTGAACCTATACCCAAAAAAAAGAGACGTACCTATTTTATAAACTGACGGTTCAAGAATCATACTATAAATTAGTACGAGTTAACAACTTACCGTTTGTCTATAACGACTTCGATTCATATGGACCTTGTGTTTTCGGCACTCGCGTCTAGAAATTATAATATACTTTGGTTCCTTGGCTGTCAAAAGGTGCGCCCGGTGTTGTGATTGAAAATCTTACTGCTGCTCCCCGATTGGATTTAAGTACAAATACTATCTGTAAATAACTGTTTGTGTGAACTGTGAATCGTTGTTGGAAAAGGTGTAGGACTGGATTGTCCTATTGCATTTTTTAAATTTGTTTTCTCTGATTTTAGGTATGCCTTGGGTTAGTTTTGGTTAGTTGCTGTTATTCGAGCCCCCGTAGCGAGCGAAGCGAGCGGAGGGCCATGCGTAAAGTGAAATATTACTTTAATGATAAAAATGTAGGGTTAGAAAAACATTCGTTATCTAAAATTCGGTTTAATAAAGATACCTTTTTGATTGTTACGATAGCATTCTGGTCAATATTTTCCATTAAACCCGATGTTATGAAGTCCCTGGCCGATAACCGCCAGGTGTATAAACACACTAAATCAATAATCTTCAATGTACAATATGCAAATATATATTTATATAATGTGTTAACGGACTATAATTTCGATGCATTTATAGTTATACTAAAAGACAATTTTTAGTAACACTTTTTCTATGTCTGCTACAATCTACCTATATAAATATAATTTTGTTTGATTCCCTGTGTCTTCACAATCATTATCTAATAATTACTCCAAGTACTTTAAATTATCGAAATGCAACTTCTTTCGGCAAGCTTTTACTAAGTTGGATTTAGTTATTTGGCTTATACGCATTGAGAAACTATTAATGGACTAATTTTTTTATAGACTGAAATGTACCTATAACCGTTTTTTTTTTCGTGTGATAAATAAGACATAATGTTTTCTCTCTGTTTTTGCTCTATACTTGGTTATATAGGTATATCCATTTTTGTTGGCTTTCCTGTTTGAGTGAAATAATTCATATGTAATATTAGGAATTCACTTTTCTGTATAGGGCAATTGGATTTAATAGCATCCATTTTTATGACATCTTTCATAATCATCCGTATGAGGATCACTCTTTGATCTAGTCCTAAAATTCGATTCATTTCTATCAACCATGCTCATGGAACGATCAAACGCTGTGAAGCAGAGTTGTTAATACTATACACGGAGAAATCATTGCATTTCTGTGAAAATTGGTTCTTAGTTTAACACTTCATTGATTGTTTTTACAGTGAAACTTCTTTGCCAAGGGGGCGACATTTTTTGAGCTCTTAAGGAATAAATTTCAAATCCTGACCAGTACACAATTATTGTTGGTCCGCCATCAGGTACCTCCGACCACAAACTTATTACAACAGTTTGTGAACTGGCACTCCAACAGAAAGATCCGCCATTGCCACGTAAAATCTGGCATTAATATTATGGGAACTGGTACGATCGAAAAGGGACCTACCTAGATATTCCTTAGCTTGACGTCTGCTTTGGCACTGACGACCCGTCAGTCTGCTGCGAAGAGATTACGCAAGTAATCTCCTCAGGGATGGAAGCATACATCCCAAATTCCATCAAGTTACCATCCAAAGGACCATATCCTGGTTCGACAGAAGATGCGAAAGAGCTGTAGGTAGGAAACAGCAAGCCTACACTGATAAAAATGATACAGTTGGAGCCAAATACGTCATGTATTTGACCCCATTTATTTAAGTAAAATACATAATAATTTGGGTTAGATACATTTGACTTCCCTCAAAAAAATTCGTATAATTAATTGACATTCACGATATGTTTGACACTCATTTATTTAAATGACATTTTTTTTATTTCATTCAAACAATCCTTTAAAAACAATGTTAAATTTAGAACATAATATTTGCTTTAACTATTTCCAAACATAAATCAAAATTGCAAGTTTTCAAAACAATACCAAAAAAGGTGATACAATTCGCTATCCCATTAAATCAAAAACATATATTATGTTTGTAACAATCAAATATACGGTTGCAGAAACAACCTCTTCGACCACCCTGTTGCAATAGTTAAACGTTTGTTAAACGAGACCGATAGCAGCAGACGCCGAATGACATTCATTGAATTACTGCCATTGTGCATTACATATTACATAGATTTATTATTGTCTAAGGTGGATTATTGTTTTTATATTTTGTTAATACAGTGTAAATTGCTTCAGACTTCAGTTAGTGATTTGTTTTTGTTACAAATTTCTAGTAAATTTGTGTAGTAGCAATTAGGTATAATATGGAGGAGTTCCTAGTAAAAACAACCCCGGATATTTATCGAGTGTTTTGAAAGGTTAGTAAGATATATTCAATATAAAATTTGGTCGGTACTTTGAAAGCCAAAATGAAGCCATATGATGGATGGTGCAATATTTTGTTTAGGGAAGTCTAATGAAACAGCGAATCATAAAACAGCTTCCAAAATATGGCGTCATTTTTATCGCGGGAACCTGGTAACAAAATAACTGATTATTGAGCACTCTAGGGAAACTTATTTTATGGCGATTTATGGAAAAAAAAACTTCGGATAATCAACCTGTTTTATTAAATGATCGTATAAATTAAGTACTACTTTTAATGGCAGAATATGTAGACAATACATTCCTATTTGTATTTATTTTGAGATTTGCCGCGGTTAGACGTTGTCGGCGTATCGGCAACGTTTGTTAGCACCCCGGCCCCGGAACACAAATTTTAATTAAAAAATATTTAAAAAGAGCTTTTTTCTTATCTCCGCACGTAGTTTTGTACTCCTTATGAGTAGTAGAGAAAATAATCTGTAGAGAATACCTATATATTATATAATAATATAATAGCGGAAAACGGTTATGTAAACGCTCTTTTTGCGTTCCTAAAGTACTTATTACCAAAATAACTAAATAAATAATTCCAGTGAAAATTCAAAATCAAACATATATATGTTTGCATTTCCTACATTATCATTTGCCATTCCTTTTATTTGCTTGTGTCATACTAACAGTGTATTTGGTTCCCCGAAATTCATGTTTTCATGAAACTATTTCGGATTTCCTCAACTTTAAATATATTTCATTAAACCACATGTTTAGTTACTATTAGTGATATTTTCTCGTTTATTTCTTTACGTACCACGTTGGGTTATTAATAATTTCACTTATTGGTATCAACAATTGGCAGAAAAGACATATATTGAAATTTTGAGCTTCCTTTGTCAAGACTAATTTTTATCTACCTTTTTAAGCTGAGCTTCTTATTTCCATTTAAGCATTATATCTACAGGGTGTTCATTTTTCGATAGTTTTAGTTTTTCCCTTATTTATAAAGATAGAGACTTGCGGTTTTCATCTTACTGCCATTTTTTGTGAAACTAAAAATGCTTTAAAACACATTTGCATTTGAAGTACAGGGTGAAATTGAAAATATTACATTTTGGCACCTCCTCGTATCTCAGTTATCATTTAACGTAGAATCTATTGGAGTATACCTTGAGACGGAAATAATAGTCAGTGACGTCAGTCACTAGTTCGAAAACAGACCAACGTGAGCGGCTTAAAGTAATATTTAATATTTAACAATAAATCTGGTATGAAATGCTCGCCAAATGCCGCTTATTCTAAATGCGGACACAGCGTTCCGGTACAAAACGTGCACCGCTGCCAAATTCATTGTGGCCCGTATACGCGCGTTACGTGGAGCATTTGAAGCAGCTGTATTTTAACAGAGGTTCGCGATCGACGGTCGTAAATGTACTGATATTTTACGACCGTCGGGCGGAGGTCGCAACGTTGCAACAGTAAACGAGCATGTACCCTGTGAGAGATCTGTTGCATAGTCGCGCTTGCGGGTTTAGGCTATCGTTTTGTTTTTTGCATGCTACATTTGCCACACATAACGTCGTACGCGTGAGAGATCGTGTCAGCTTGTTTATTTAAACTTAAATTCATTGTAACGTATCGGAATCAGTTCTTATGACTAAAATAAATTGGACCTAACTGAAACTAACCGAAAGTGTATTGAACGACTATCCAAAACTAACGAAAAGCACCAAAACGGGCTAAAACGTATCGAAATAGATTTAAAATATTGAAGTAAGTTAAAACTAACCAAAATTAACCGAATTTTGATGACTAACCAAAATTAACCAAAAACATTAAAATTGCTTATAACGTATCGGAACCGGTTCAAATTACTAAAATAAATTGGAACTAACTGGAAGTAACCGAAAGATGATTGAAAATATCCAAAAATAACTAAAAGCACCAAAACGGGCTAAAACATATCGAAATAGATTAAAAAGATTGAAGTAAGTTAAAACTTACCCAAATTAACCGAATTTAGGTGACTAACCAAAACTAACCAAAAGCATTATAATTGCTTATGACATATCGAAAGGTGATTGAATGTCTAATCAAAACTAACCAAAAGTAACTAAGAGCACCAAAACGGGTAAAACATATCGAAATAGATTAAAAATATTGAAGTAAGTTAAAATTAACCCAAATTAACCGAATTTTATCGACTAACTAAAACTAACCAAAACATTAAAATTGCTTATAACGTACCGGAACCGGTTCAAATGACTAAGAAGAAAAATGGCATTGCCGTTAATAAATAAATAGAAGATATATTAAAACTAACTGAACTTTACTGAGACTTGACTGAACGACTAACCAATAGTAGGTAACTAAAAGCATCAAAACGGGCTAAAACGCATCGAAATAGATTTAAAATATTGAGCTAAGTTAAAACTAACTTAAATTAACCGAATTTTGGTGACTAACCAAAAACCCTAAAATTGGTTATAGTGTAACGGAACTGGTCCAAATGATTAAAATAAATTAAAATTAACTGAAATTAACCGAAAGTTGATTGAACGACTAACCATAATGGACCAAAAGTAACCAAAGGCAACAAAAGGGGGTAAAACAAGTTGAAGCTAACAATTAACCGAATTTTGGCGACTAACTAAAGTTAACCAAAAACATCAAAATTGGATATGACGTATCGGATCCGGTTCAAATGACTAAAATGAATTAAAACTAACTAAACTTAACCAAAAGATGTTGAACCAAAACTAATCAAGAGTAACCAAAATGGGCTAAGACGTATCGGAACAGATTAAGAATAAAATAAGTAACTAACCCAAATTAACCGAATTTTTGCGACGACCTACATTATTAACCAAAAACGTTTAAATTGTTTTAACGTATCGGAACCGGTTCAAATGGCTCAAATAAATTGGAACTTACTGAAAGTAACCGAAAATTGATTGAATAACCAACCAAAGCTAACCAAAAGTAACTAAAAGCACCAAAACGGGCTAAAACGTATCGAAAAAAATAAAAATATTGAAGTAAGTTGAAACTAATTCAAATTAACCTTATTTTGGTGACTAACCAAAAACACTAAAATTGGTTATAACGTTTTGGACCCGGTTCAAATACCTAAAATAAATTAAAACTAACTGAAATTAGCCGAAAGTGAACGACTAACCAAAAGCACCAAAATGGGCTAAAACATATCAGAACAGATTAAAAATAGGTGAAACGAAATTGAATTAACCGAATTTTGCCGACTAACTAAAATTAACCATAACGTATCGGAACCGGTTCAAATTACTAAAATAATTTAAAACTAACTAAAGCTAACTGAAAGCTGATCGAATGACTGACCAAAACTAAACACAAGTAACCAAAAGCATCAAAACGGGCTAAACCGTATCGGAATAGATTGCAAAAATTAAAGTAAGTTAAAACTAACCAAAACGAACCGAATTTTTGCAGCTAACCGAAACTAGACAAAAAGATTAAATTTGATTATAACGTATCGGAGTCAGTTCAAATGACTAAAAAAAAATTGAGCGAGTCTCGTAGTAGTCGAGACACTGATGTGTAAACATATCCTATAACGACATCGGTTGTAAAAAAACGACAGCAGTACGTTGTGTTCCCGAGCGGTCACCCATCCAAGTACTAACCCCGCCCGACGTTGCTTAACTTCGGAGAAGAGAACTGGCATTTTTAACATGCTATGGCCATTGCTTGTACGTTTTAGCTTGGTCATAGAATAAAAATTAGGTTTAATAACCAAGTTTAAAATAATAAAAAATCAACGCGAACGAAGCCTCGGGTAAAAGCTAAAAGTGTCCTATGTTCTTTACTATACTCTTGAAAATATCTGTACAAAATTTCATGATGATCGGAACAGTTTATGCGTGAAAGCTTAAGAAACAAACAAACAAACACATTCCCACCTGTAATATTAGTTAGGATTATTTTATAATACTTACTGGCAGCTTCAGAGTGGATTAATTCACTGCACAAATTCGACACGATAATCTAATGCCATCAGGAATAACATCAATATATGGACGCAGCTTATTTACCTAGTAATCGTGGGCCGACATCCTTAGATTTCGGAAAGTCAATAACCAAATTTTGCAAATTTTAGAAGAGGGCTATGACTCAATATTGTTTTAAACGTCTGGGCATCTGAATAATACTTTTGACAGTTTGTTTAATTTAAAATAATAATATGCTCTTTTATCATCTAAAATCCGTTTAAAAACGATTTTAAATGACAAAATTGTATAAAAACCCGAAAATTCGGACTTTTTAGGACGATAGCCGTGGCTTCTGACGAATTTGTCGTGGATCTTGAAGCGAAAATTCATTTTAAACTCAACCGTCCATTAAAAATAAGCTGTGCTATGGATCCAAATACACTGCGAATATAATGGTTAATAAATAATAATTTTGACTGTTCGTTTAATTTAAAATATGCTTTTTTATCATCTAAAATCCATTTAAAATGATTTTAAATGGCAAATTGTATATAATACCGCCCTAGCGGCTAGAATCGGTTTACACATTTTCGTCCCATTTGCCGAGATTTACCCTCATTCTGCCGCGTAAGATGTTTACACATCAATAAGTTGGAACTAACGGAAAGTTGTTTGAACGACTAACCAAAAGTGACTAGAAATAGCCAAAACGGGCTAAACAGAATCAGAACAGGTTAAAAATATTACAGTAACGTTATGGCTAATTATATATTAATAGATTTTCCTATTTTTTTCGGTTTTCATATCTGCACATTTTTGATGTGTAAACATCTTACGAGGCGGTATGAGGGTAAATCTCGGCAAATGGGACGGAAATGTGTAAAGCGATTGTAACATTATAAGCCGTCGCATTGAGGAGCAAGCTAATCCAGGACGTCCGTGATGGATTTTTATACAATTTTGCTATTTAAAATCGGTTTTAAACGGAGTTTGGACGATATAAAAGCATATTTTAAATTAAACGAACCGTCAAAAGTATTATTCAGATGCCTAGACTTTGAAATCAATATTCAGTCATGGTCCTCTTCTATAATTTTCCTTCTATACATAGGTTTGTTTTTTTAATGGACGGTTGAATTTAAAATGAATTTTCGCTTCAAAATCCACGACAAGTTCGTCCTAAGCCACGGTTATCGTCCTAAAAAAGTCCGAATTTTCGGATTTTTATACAATGTGTCATTTAAAATCGTTTTTAAACGGATTTTAGACGATAAAAAAGCATATTATTATTTTAAATTAAACGAACTGTCAAAAGTGTTATTCAGATGTTCAGACAGTTAAAATATTATTGAGTCATAGCCCTCTTTTAAAATTTGCAAAATTTGATTATTGTTTCCCAAATCAAAGGATGTCGGCTCAAGATGAGTAGCTGGTAAAAAAATAAGCTTTGTAGATTTTCGTGTCGAAAGTATGCAGTGAATTAATCCACAGTAGAGTGCTCTAGACGGCCTCAATTCTCCCCCCTCTAATTTTTTGCCCCTCACCCCCTCCGGTGACTGAGATAGATCCCGCTCACTTGATCATAAGTGTATTCGACCTTGAATGATATTGACCTAATTTCACCTTGAATATCCTTAACATTTGACCTTGAATGTCCTTGAGTTTTTGTTGAAGGTCGCGCATATGACCTTGAGATAGCTCCAAGCGTGTATGACCTTGAACGTCCTTGGGACTGTTTTGTGGTGTCTTTTACCTTGAATGACATTGAAATAATTTGATCTTGAACGCTCTTGAGTTTTTGATGTGTAAACATGTTACGCGGCGGTAAGAGGGTTAATCTCGGCAAATGGGACGGAAATGTGTAAACCGATTCTAGCCGCTAGGACAGTACTATATACAATTTTGCCATTTAAAATTGTTTTAAACGGATTTTAGCCGATAAAAAAGCATTTTTAAAATTAAACGAACCGTCAAAAGTATTATTTTTATTATATTATATTCGCAGTGTATTTGGATCCATATCACAGCTTATTTTTAATAGACGGTTGAATTTAAATTGATTTTCGCTTCAAAATCCACGACAAATTCGTCCTAAAAAAGTCCGAATTTTCGGATTTTTATACAATTATGCCATTAAAAATCGTTTTTAAACGGATTTTAGACGATAAAAAAGCATATTATTATTTTAAATTATACGAACTGTCAAAAGTATTATTCAGATGCCCAGACGTTTAAAACAGTAAAATTTGAAAAAGCTGGTTATTGACTGTCCCAAATCAGAGGATGTCGGCCCAAGATTATAAGGTAAATATGCTGTGTCCATATGTTGATGTTATTCCTGGTGGCATTAGATTTTCGTGTCGAATTTGTGCAGTGAATTATTCCGCTCCGAAGCTGCCAGTGCGTATTATTAAAGAATCCTAACTAATATTATAAATGCGAATGTTTTTGTTTTTATTCTATGAACAAGCTAAAATGTACAGGTAGCGGCCATAGCACGTTGAAAATGCCAGTTCTCGTCCGATCATTGAAGTTAAGCAACGTCGGGCGTGATTAGTACTTGGATGGGTTACCGCTTGGGAACATAACTTGCTGCTGTCATTTTTTTTACAACCGATGTCGTTATAGTATATGTTTACACATCAGTCTAGAGTACTAGCAAACTCGCTTAATTTTTTTTATTTTTTTTTGTTTTAATTATGATAATGTTTAATATATTATTGCTAAAAATCCATTTCTTTAATTATATACCTATATTATAAACACTCACACAACGTATTTGTATTTTTACTTTTTTAAACTCTGCTTTTGGAAACTATATGAATTTCAACGCAAATCACATTTTTGCGTTTTTATTCATCATTTTCAATGTCTCCCCGGTTGCATCATTGCGAAGGACTGTGAATTTTTGTATTGTTAATTCAAAATATTAATTTGTAAAATGGAAAGAACGAAGCTCCGACAAGTCTTGGCCTCCCTGCGAAAAAAGTGAAAATGCATTTAACTGTGGGCGAACATGCATTGGTAAAAACCGTGTATGTTTGTTTGTTAAACGAAGCTATTGATAACGTTACAGCTGATAATTGGCAGAAGTGTACCGAACATGTCATAAAACAAAAAATGATACTACGGTCAAAGTTATAGTTGAACCTCTTATTATCAATGTTGGTTCCGAAAGTAGCGATAGTAATGATTGTGAATCAAATTCTGATCAAACCTCCGATAACGAGTAGGAAACTTAAAATGTATTGATTTTTTATGTAAACTTTCGATGCAACTTTCAATATGGTATTTTATGATTAGAAAAACTCCTTTTCATATGACTCTTTTTTTCCTAGCCTTAGTGAATACATAGTACTATTTGTTTGTAGTACAATTCTGTTGCTTATTACTAGACTTAGGAATATTTTTGAATATACGTTTTTTTGCATATTTTAGACTAAAATCATGCATATTTATGTGCATAAACTTTATTTTTTTAAGTGGATATTTGCCTAAGTCTACTTATTACTATTCCATTATATAGTTATTATAACATATTAATTTATAAAGCAATTGTATCCGCCACTGGAATTTCCTTCTCTCTTCCCTTACCCCTCGAGGCGTGCCTTAAAACGAAAAATGAGTCACTGACTATTATTTCCAGATTGAACTTTAGTTAGATTTATGCTGCGGTCTGTCATTTTTTAGATATGATCTAAGATTTTGCAGTTTATTTAATAATATTGTGACTTTGACCTTAATGTCTTACTCAGTCAAATTGCAGACGTTTGTGTCACATTGTATAGGATATACCTAATTCGTACTGTTTTTCAACATGAAGAACCGCCAGGAAAATTAAGGGCGTTAGAGGAGCCTCAGGAAGAATGCCTGCCCATTTTTGTAACAATTCCTTCTGCTATATTTATTTCTTAAGAAGCATTGTTACTGTTAGATCTTAGATACTTTTTAAATGGAGAAGTTTTCAGCCTCTTTTGTTAAACATATTGCTGGATTTTTAAGTTAAACCCTTGTGACAGAATGTTTATTATTTTGTTTTTGAATTCCGAATAAAAGTGTTAGATAACAATAATAATTGGATTTTCACTTTGTCATAAGTTTTGGCAACAAAATGTTCTAGACAAGAAAACAAGACTTAGAAATTCAACCTAAATGTGACCTTTTGGTTAGGTCTGCTTGCTTCTTTAAATAAATAGAAAATTTGATTAGAATATCCAAATTCTAGTCAAGAAAATAATAAGTACAATATTTTTAACGCATGCTGTTAATGTCTAAAATGTAATTTTAAGGCACCAGTGCCAAAAATAAATTAATTATAGCATTAGTGCTAAACTTTTCATTTTTGTTTTGATTTTGAATCTTAATAGGATATAGAATTAAACCAATTCAACAAATAGTAAGTTGAAATATGCCGTTTTGCTGAGATAAATATTGATATATTTAAAGAAAATATGCATGTATACAGGGCTTTCCATAATTATTAATTAGTTATTGATTAACTGGTCATAGTAGAGGTCAAAATATTGTGATTTAGCTAAACTTACCTTGATACCAAAATCGATAATAACCGAGATACTCAAAGCTTAATGTCAGTTTTTGGTTTTTCCGTTGTTTTTGCTTATGCTGCTGAAAATTGGTACAGAAGTTTCTTTGGGACAAAAGAAAAAGAAACTGACGCCTATAGGAAACTCCTGTACCAATTTTCAGCAGCATCAGCAAAAACAATGGA
>JAEQML010064578.1:0-21911 GCA_016904865.1 Pissodes strobi | reverse complement strand
AGAAATCGATAGATGGACGCCCAGAATCATAAAATGGAGACCGAGAGAGACGAAGCGAAGTATAAGCAGACCGCCCTTGCGATGGATGGATGATATAAGGAGGGTTGCAGATGGAAACTGGTATCAGAAAGTCCAGAATAGGAATCAGTGGAAGGAACTAGGAAACGCCTATGTCCAGGAGTGGATGAATAGTGGCTGAGGAGAGAGAGAGGGAGAGAGAGAGAGAGAGAGAGAGAGAGAGAGAGAGGAGAAAAACAGATCCATGTATGTTTTTATGATATCACCGCTCCATGTTTATCGCAGAAAAAACTTGTTTGACATTGTCTAGGAAAAACTCCTTGCCACACTACCATCGCTCTCCTTCAAAGATTTACAAGCAATTATATCATTATCACAATTTCGAAATGCTGTGGAGACTATACTTATGTAGAGATCTACATTACTTTGTGACATAAACTCCGATGCCCATGCATGGAGCGGTCGTTTCGTTGTCAGGATCCATGAAAATGGCGTCCATACCAGTACTGAAAAAAATACAGCGACTCGCATGCCTCAGCATCATGAGGACGGCGCCCACAAGAACTCTGGAAGCGCTGGTGGGTTTGTCTCCGTCGGTGGACTGGGTGAGGCACGAGGTGGCTAGAGCAGCCATGAGATTGGCTTATGCGGGGATGTAGAGAGACAATGGTTCCTACCATGCCCCTTGCGGCCTATGGCGGGACTTGGCTGGGGACCTAACCATCCTGGGTATGCCAAGTGACGTGATGGTCCCTGAGATAGGCTTCCACGAGGAGCTAAACTTCCACTTCCCTACGAAGAAGGATTGTATGGAGGCAAGGATGGGATGGGATGGACTATTCTGGTTTACAGACGGATCCAGAATGGGAACACTGTTTGGAGCTGGGGCATACTGTGAGGACGTGGGACGGGAATTAACCACCTCACTGAGCCATCACACTACTTTTCCAAGCCGAAATTTTTGCGATCATGGTGGGAGTCTGAGAGTCATTAAGGCTCAA
This sequence comes from Pissodes strobi, assembly GCA_016904865.1. Taxonomy (NCBI): domain Eukaryota; kingdom Metazoa; phylum Arthropoda; class Insecta; order Coleoptera; family Curculionidae; genus Pissodes; species Pissodes strobi. The sequence goes on along the minus strand of JAEQML010064578.1, from coordinate 20,892 downwards.
TGTCGGTGGTAGAAGAAGAAGTGTTATAAACCTTCAAGGCTTCAAAGAAATATTGTAGACCCTATCAGCACTTCTCAAACGGATACCTATAGCATTTATTTATTCACCTACTACTCAACTGCCAAAAATATATTGAGCTGACAGTATAATGATCAACATCTCTTATCAAGGAAAAATTAAATAATTGTTTGCCTCACTAAACAACTAGATAGCGATTTTTGATTATGATTTAAATATGAAAAGCTATTGGCTGTCTAAACTAAATGAATAAAAACCATTAATTACCACGTCTTCTTTTAAAACTTAATTAAGCAAAATTTTGTAAATCTTGGTAAAAATATCTTCTTTCTAATAATTTTAATATAAAAACCAGTCACCATATGGACACCATGTACTTTAAAATTTTCCACAGCAGCCAGTATCTTGTAATATCATTTAATCAGATAAAATTCCGTTCTGCAATTGACTCGAGAACTATTTGGTTTAGTTGTCGACCTAGTTAAATGTTATGAATTATAATATTTGCAGATAAATATTGCTCAACTACTTATTCTGGTAATATGGTATTTGGTTACCAGTAATTATATGTCATACTTTTTGAGATTGTTATATGTAAATTTATGGATACATTTAGTATGAATTATTGTTCCTTATGGGCAATTTGCGCCAATATCCTCTCTAGTACAGAGAACATCGGATAAATGCGATATTCTAAATATCGGAGGAAACGCTTGTTTCTCAGTTAAGCTTTTTATGGTGCTTATCTGTTCGCACATTTTATTTAAAATATATATTTTTGCCACAATATTCATAGCCGCATTTCGTAGGCTTAGAGTGTTTTACAGAAAGGCGTAATCGGAGTATCATCGGCAAATTCTAATTCCAGCGCCAGTGTATTCTAACGCCTTTTGAAAAACTCGCTCTGAGTACATAATAAATAGGAGCGGCAACAATGTGTAAAATATCCCAGTCGGACGCTACGCTTAATGTCAACATCTCGCTTCTTCTTGAATGCTTCAGGGATCGAAGCATCCGAGTTGGAATTGATGGACATCTCTCGGAGGAATTTAAAATCAATGCCGGAGTTCCTCAAGGATGTATATTATCTCCCACATTGTTCCTGTTCTATATTAGCGATACCTTAGACAGGCCAAACAATTCTATTTACAGCTTTGCAAACTCGAGTGACCGCTGGCGCTGACTGCTTGTTCCCGACTCGAGCGAGAAAATCAGATTGCTGCCATCAATGAGGATATGAACTCCATCGTGAAATGGGGTGAGGAAAACAATGGCCAGTTTAACAACTGAACTAGAGTATATAGTTCAGTGAGTTTAACGCAGAAAAGTCTCAAGCACCTGTCTTCTTAAAAAAGCAAACATCGCAGGACCAGACTTTTTAGGTAAATTGGCGCGAACAAAGGATCAAGCACTCTCTGAAAAAATGGATCTTGGCAAGCTTAGTACTTTCCTTATTAATGTTCAGTCCTTTAGACACAAAACAGATGGCTTAGGTACTTATTTTATTAGAAAAGCTTAATTTTCCAGAAATCATTGCCATAACTGAACATTGTTAAATGTTGATGAGCCCGTATTTATCAAAAATTATACTACAGTAACTAGATTTAATAGAAGTAATTTATCTCATGGAGGTACTATGATAATGTCTAGTAACAAGAACTTTTCGGCAGTAACTAAGTTCGATAATTTATTGTCTGAGAAAATATTTGAATTTTCCATCGTCTATCATAATGCTTATGACCTCTATATTGTTTGTATTTACAGAAAACCTGACGCTGATATGCATATCTTCTGTCAAAGATTACTGAACTTGTTTGAGTCCCTGCTTTTAAAAAGCAAATTAATTTTGTGTGGCAACCTTAATATTGACTTTTCCAGTGTGTGTGCTGCTCAAGAATCTCTTCGGTCCGTTTTCGACTCTTTTAGTATACTTAATCAAGTATATTAACTCACCAACTAGAATAATTAAAACTAGTTCTAATACTATAGACTATGTCGTGTCATCTTTTGATCCAGAATTCGTTGACTGTGCTGTCTTTAACGCGGGTTTATCTGATCATGACGCAGTATTAACAGAAATTTCGGTTAAATCCAAATGCCAAAATGCTTCGCGCAAATTATGTCGTATTTTTTCGGACAAAATTTTACTAAATTTCACGCACCTATGTCTAACAACAAAACAAATGAACAACAAAACGAAGATAAACCGCAAACAGAGCCAGAGCCCGATATCCTTATCTCTGAGATCAAAGAGGCCATAATGCATCTAAAAGTAAATAAAACTCCAGGATTGGATGGTATATCCGCTGAAATAATAAAGCTGCTCGGAGATGGTGCTAAAATTCTGCACAACATATGCAATAAAATCTGGTGCACCGGACGATGGCCGGAGGACTGGTCTAGATCAGCCTTTATCCCGATCCACAAAAAGGGAACTACAATGAAGTGCCAAAACTGCCGCATGATTTCCTAATATCACATGCGAGTAAAATTCTTCTGAGAATAACATACCAAAGCCTACAAACATACCTAGAACCCCAAATCCCCCCGGAACAGGCAGGCTTCGTCAAAGGTAGAGGGTCCAGGGGCCAGATATTTAACATCAGACAACTAATAGAGAAGGCACGCGAGTTCAACACACCTATGCTTCTATGTTTTATAGAATATAAGAAAGCCTTTGACTGTGTGCAATGGAAAGATCTATGGAGCGTATTAAAAAAAATGGGAGTACCTCGTAAGTAGTCTGTATAAAAGTAACGAAGCCACTGTCTGTCTTGATAATAGAACATCAAATGGAATGCGTCAAGGCTGCATATTGTCGCCTAGACTATTTAATGCGTATGGTGAATTTATAATGAGACGCGCATTAGAAAATTTCAAGGGAGGAGTAGCAATTAATGGTAAGAAAATAAGCAATTTGGGATACGCTGACGACACCACTTTAGTAGCAACAAGCCAAGAATAAATGGCTAGATTAATTGAACTCGTGGCGAATGCAAGCTAAGCCTTGGGCCTGGAGATTAATTGGACCAAGACTAAACCAATGCTAATCGATAGGAGTAAAACAATACAGATGGAGAACCTGCATAATGACATCGACGTTGTCGAGGAATTTATTTACCTGGGAGCATCAATAACTAACAAGGGAGGATGCGAACCTGAAAGTAGAAGACGAATATCGATTGCTAGAACCGCAATGTCCAACTTAGTCAAGATATAGAAAGACAGACAAATAACTAAAAATACAAAAGTTTCGCTGGTTAAAACATTAGTGTTCTCTATATTCGCATACGGCTCTGAGTCATGGACAATCAAGTCCTCCAACAGAAAACGCATAGATGCATTTAAGATGTGGTGCTGGAGGAGAATGCTTCGGATATCTTGGACGGCACTGAGAACTAATGCGTCGATAATAAATAAAATATAAATTCAAGACCTATTGTCCACAATATGTCGAAAAAGCATTCTAAAATACTTTGGACACGGATCCAGAAGAGGACAAGACAACTTGGAGAAGTTAATCGTACAGGGCAAAATTGAGGGAAAAAGACCGCGAGGCAGGTCCCTGTCGAGGTGGCTGGACCAAATCAAGAACATAACCGGACAACTCCTGCAAACCTACTTAAAAGAGCGGCAGAAGATCGCAAGCAATGGAAACAACTAAGCAATCAGTTTACATAACCTTGGTGTCACAACTCTTTAGAATGAAGACAAGACTAAGGAGGAGAAGGAGGAGGAGGATGTCTAACAACTGATTGGGTTGTCCTCTCTGATGATGTCGATACCGAATTTTCTAGATTTATAAAGGTTTATTATACTCTGGCGTTCAAATCCTTTCCTTTTAGGCCTACCAAAATTAAACAACATAAACCCTGTTCAGCTGAAGGCTTACGCATATCAATCTGCAAAGAAGATACGTTCAGTATCTCACCAAAAAAAAACTCGGACAGCGTCTTCTTCCGTGATTACGTGAACCTTTACAGAAAAGTCAATCATAAGACTATAAAAGGTTCCAAGGACATTTATTATAATGAGAGGCTGGCTAAATCCGGAAACGTTGCTAAAGAGTCATGGTCTATTGTGAATGACTTAAGGAATAAGACTTCTTGGTCTAGCACAATCGGTAATTTTCCTGAGAACCTTAACAATTACTTTGTAAATATGGCTAAATATTTAATGAACACCATAACTCCTCATGATCCACTTTCAAATCTATCTAATGCTAATGTGAATTTCCACAGTTTCTTCTTTACGCCTGTAGCATTAGCTGAGCTTCGCAGTACCATTAAAGACATTAAAAACAAATCCTCCTCTGGGACTAATGGTCTTACTCTGAAAATGTTCTCAAACCTCCCGGAATGCACGTTAAGCCATCTTACTACTTTAATTAACAAGTCATTTCAGAATGGGGTTTTTCCAAACTGTCTTAAGACGGCAATAATTATTCCTTTCCATAAAGGAGGAGATAAAGACCAAACTTCGAACTTCGAAATTTATTACGCTTTTTTTGTCCTTCTAATGGGCGCAAACCTTCACTCCAGCTTAGAAGGGACTGGGAGTGAATAATCTTAAATCGAAAGGAAAAGTTTAATTTTGAGAATTTAAAATTGAATGACTAAATGTTGCCTCAATTAGGGAGAAAGGTATTAAAAAGTTATTCTTTGTTCGAAAACAAAGCCAAAAAAAAATTAAAATTATAGATCGTAGTTAATTACACAAATTTGCCGCAACATAGGTGAATGAAAAAAAAATAACATGCAAATTGCTCACTTGGCTGATGAGTAACTCCTCAGGCAGCTTCCAGAAAGAACTGCTCACGGTAGGAAGTAGACTTCCTTGACAGGCGAAGGACTACAAAACTCTATACTGGTGGTACGCTAGACAGGCGTAGCCAAGGAACACTCTGTCGCTGACGAAGCTCGTAGATAACAAAGAACAACTCGATGGTAGCAATAAAACTCACAGTAGAAGTAAATCCAACGGCAGGCGTTAACCCAACGGTAGTAGTAACCCCAACGGTAGTCCCCTGTGAAAGAACACATATTCAAGGTGCTACACGTAACTCTTAATGGACAAGCATTGTAACTATGTGATGAAAATCAACCATCAAGAAAAAGAGAAATCAGAATTTAAAAAAATAAAACAATAATTTACCTGTGTAGGGGGGTAGCCAGTTGCTTAACGCTAGACGGCTTTCAGCTGGGCAAGTGGGCTTTTGTAAGAGATTAAAAAGGGAATTCAAAACCTGCCCACGTGCGTCACAAAATAATGGCATTCACAGATAGAGACAAAAAAAATGCACAAAAAACTCAACTCACCTTGCAAAGCAGCACTCAAATCCCACAAAGGGCAGTTTCAGAAACCAACACTTACGAAAAGATAAGGTACAACTAAAGACTGAAACTGTTAAAATGACCCGGTCAGAAAAATCCCATTACCATGTAAAAATCACAATTATTGTTTCCAACCGGAGTCTAAAAATGACTGCTTGAGTCGGTTCGTCGTAAAAGAGTCCCCCAAGCGACCGAAAACCGAAAAACAGCAAGCCGCCAGAAGATTACCATCTCGAAAAAAAAACTCGCTCAATCAATAAATATCCAGCATGGTTGATCACATGTTCCTCTCAATAATTCATCCAAGGGAATTAAACGATAAAAACCTGGGATTTCGATGCACAGGCATCCCCAAAAAAAAACTTACCAGAGTAATCAAAAGGGCATTGTCATTAAGCCAGTTCAATTAATAGAATTCCCAATTATTCATAGGCAATTAAAATAAATGCGTGCAACGCTCAATCCCATCAACCAATCTCAAAACAGTATGCTTCGGAGCCGGAAACAAAGCCTTCTGCCATCGACTTAATCTTCACGCGCTAAATTCAATTTGTTGAATGCCGAATCGTTTCGCAGCACGGACTTATCAAAATTTCTCCATAGAGAGAGCGACGAAGCCAAGTCGGCCGGCATATCTACGAGGGTCTTCCCGTTATTACCTACGAATGCGTTTGGGACCATGTGAAAGGTGGCAAATTCTAGGGTGATTTACGCCGGACAAAACGGCCTGTGACAATCGCCCAATTGCACTCCTTACCACACTATCAAAGACCATTGAAAGATTGATTAAAAAAGGCTTCTATCTCTTCTCTCTAATTATAAAATACTTACTACTCAATTTGGATTTTTAAGTAACAAATGCACAAATGATGCTATATTTTCCCTCTTTAATTATGTATAATCCAACCTGATCAATCATCACTCTACAGCAACCATTTTCTATGATTTCTCTAAAGCTTTTGATCATAATATCTTAATTAACAAATTGCAGTACTACTGATTCAGGGTAGTACATCTCGAATAGTTTAAGTCGTATCTTAACAACAGAAGCCAGCTTGTGAGGGTTGATATGTCGATGTCTTCCTGCAAGCCAATAGATTGTGACCCCAGGGTTCAGTACTAGGCCCTATTTTATTTCTGCTGTCTACGACATTACTTGTCTGGACATTAGCGATAAAGTCTGTCTCTTTGTGGACGTTACAAGTTTCATTGGAGCAATCCGGATATTACGGCGCTTCGCAGAACTATATCTAGTGGCTTAATAGTCATGGCGCGATTCCAATCTCCTGTGCCTCAATGTTCCTAAAACTAAAGTTTTGTCAAATGAAAGTACCATGCAATCTTTTGTACTTAATATCACCACTCTCTGTAAAATTCTTGGGGCTTGTTGTGGACAACCATTTAAAGTGGAAACGGCACATCGATGCCTTATCAAAAAAATTAAGTTCTGCCTGTTTTGCGCTTAGAACGGTTTCCAGGGAGCTTAACTTGTCAACTGCAACTGCCCTTTTTGAATCGCATCTCCGCTACGCCCTTCCATTCTGGGGTACGTGTTGTGCGACTCAATTTGAGCGTATTTTCAAACTACAAAAGAGAGCTGTTCGATACTCATTCAGACTAAACAGTAAAACTCACTGCCAGAATTTCTTTAAAAGATTTAAAATGTTAACTCTTCCTTCCTTATTCATATTTAAATCCGTTTGCCTAATCCGCAAGCACGTATCTGCTATTCCAGAAATGCCATCTCACAACTATCCACTTAGGAATACGGAGCATGATCTTTATCTGCCAACCGACCGCGCAGAGTTAGTTAAAAGCTCTATACTGTACGTATAATGCAAAAAATGCCCATTTGAAATTAATTTAATAGCATCTTTTCCCGCATTTCGTAGAGCTTTGAAATCATACTTCCTTATACGCAGTAAAGGACTTTCTTATTAAGACTTAATTTTGAGTTTCTTACACACTGGTTTATTGTTTGCTGTTTAGTGTTTAGTATTTGATGTTTAAATGGTTAAATATTTTGATATTCCATCATCATCAACAGCTATTCCATCCTTAGGTGCGTCCATTCGTTTCTGTTGGTTGTTTTTACATCTATTCGTGACCAGCTATTGGTTTGATGTCATCGGTCCATCTGGTTTGAGGTCTGCCTCTAGTTCTCTTGTGTGCTCTTGGCCGCCATTCAATAATTCGCTTTGTCCACGATTGTCTTTCATTCTTCCTATATGTACAGCCCAGTTCCATTTTAACGTGACAATTTTTTGAATTACATCTGTTACCTTTGATCTTCGTCTTAATTCCGTATTAGGTATCTGATCTTGTAGCTTGATGGTGAATATCCTACGTTCCATCGCACGCTGAGTTACCTGAAGTTTGTGGATTATGCTGTTGTTGAGAGCCCACATTTCGGTTCCGTGTGTTAAGACTGGCAGTATATACTGGTCAAAAGTTTTTGCCTTTAAGGTGTTTGTTATATTAGATTTAAAAACTGTTTGTAGTCGTCCAAATGCGGCCCATGCTAAGGACAATCGTCTGTTTAAATCTGCCTTTAGGTTATGTTTGGATAGTTCGATTTTTTGTCCTAAGTATATATACGACTCAACCTTCTCTATAGTCTTATTGTCTAAAGTAATTTCCTCATAACTATCTAGCAATTCATTTGTGAGGTATTTCATTTTTATTAGATTCATTCTTAGTCCGATTTCTTTTGACTTTTTATTTAGGTCTAATAGCATTTGTTGCAATAATTCTTCTCTGTCATTTGCTATTAAGGCAACATCGTCTGCGAATCTCAAGTGGTTGAGTTGTTCGCCGTCTATTTTCACCCCTTTATCTTCCCACTTCAATGCTCGAAACATGTCTTCGAGGGCCAAAGTGAAAAGCTTGGGTGAGATAGGATCTCCCTGTCTAACTCCTTATTTTTTCCGTTTTTCTTACTGTTGTTGTTTGCGATGTTGCGTTATCGTATATATACTGAATGAGTTTCGTGTATCGATCATCGACTCTGTTGTTGCTTAAAGCGTTGAGGATTACCCATATCTCTACAGAGTCAAATGCCTTCTCGTAGTCGCCCATTGCGATCCAGATTGTTATTTTGTACTCGTTTGATTTTTCAATTAGTGTTCTTATTGCTTGTATATGGTCAATGGTGCTATAACCCTTTCTAAATCCTGCCTGTTCCCGAGGCTGACAGCCGTCCAGTTTGTTTGTTATCCGTAATGTGATTATCTTCATAAACAGCTTATAAAGGACTGATAGCAGGCTGATGGGTCTATAGTTTTCTAATTTATATTTATTTCCTTTTTTGAATATTAGTATTATGAGAGCATTTAACCATGTTGTCGGTACTTCACTTATTTCTATGCACTTATTAAAAATTATTTCTAGCAGTTTTATTATGAGTTGTCCTCCATACTTTATAATTTCCAATACTATTCCATCTTCCCCTGTGGCTCTCCTATTTTGCATGATATTCATTGCATTTCTTATTTCTTCCTCTGTTATTTCAGGTATATCTTCAGATCCAATATTTTTTTTATCAATTTTCGATATTTTTCTTCTTTTCCTGGTGGTGGGTTTGCTTTTGATTCATATAGCGTTTGATAATATATTTCTATCATTATGGTTATGTTCTGGACTTCTGTGATTTCTTCGTTCTGGTCATTAATTAGTTTTGTTATTTTCCTTTTCCAATCTCGCAGGCATTTCTTCTCTTGTAACATTTCGTTTAACTTTGTTATTTTGTACTTTCTTATATCTTCTCTGGATTTTTTCTTAATTGTTTTGCTGATTTCAGTTAGTTCTATTCTATTATGTGTTCGGTTTTGTACAAGCTGTTGCCTCTTTTTTTATTAGATCTTGTGTTCCTTTGCTGAGTTTTTGGACTTTGTCTTTATTATTCTGGGTTGATTCCTGCGCTACTGATAGTATGATGTTTGCTAGATTTGTGTTTAGCGTTTCTAGGTTTGACTCTTTATCTATTCGTTCAATGCTTGTTGTCAGTTTTCGTTTGTATTCCGTCTTTTTCGGTTTCAGGTCGTCTGTATTTACCAATTTCTTCTTACTATCTATGAGTTTTCTTCTTTCGGCCTTGGTTTGGTGTTTATTCTTATTCATGTTCTTAGCATTCTATGATCACTACCTGCATTTATCGTGTTTAACACTGTTGTGTCTAATACTATGTTTCTTTTATTGCATAATATGTAATCTAGTTCATTTCTTGTTGTCCAGTTTAGACTTTGCCAGGTGCATCTTCTGTTTTCTTGTTTTTTTTTTTGAAGGAATGTATTTGTTATATACAGATTGCTTTCTTTTGTATAATTTGCTAGCATTTCTCCTATGTTGCTCCTTTCTCCTAATCCATACGGTCCTATTCCAATTTCATTTTGATATTTACTATTTTATATAATATTTCAGGAAATTTTGACTGTTTTGTATAGTTTGGTTTTTCCTTTTCTTTTCATTGCATATTTCTATTTGTGTTTTTATACGTTTTGTACTCTAGCTCTAGCTTTGTCTACAAATTGTGAAGTTTTTTGACAATGAAGCATAATTATTATTATCAATAATAAGACAAGCACTGACTCTGGCCTCATTCATAAGCTTGCTGGGCATCAACCTAGAAAACAACATGTCTTGGCATAATCACGTCACCAAAATCGCCAAGGCAATAGCACAAAAACTAGGGCTACCCTTGTTTTAGAGTCGATCTTGGTCTATTTTCTGAACAAAAAGAGATGTGCTCTTAGGCACTAAAATTTTACCATAGGGCTAGTTCTAAAGTCATTTTGTAAATAAAACGAAAAGCTTTAGCATTATATGAATATTTTAATAAGTTACTTGAAAATAACTAGAAGTTCATAAATACACAAAATATAAACAGTGAATTACTGTACGTAGGCAGTGCTACGATGTGAACAATATTAGTCGAGGCAAATTTCGACCTTGAATAATATGACATAAATAATACTCTTAAAAACTAAAGCATTGCGTAAACAGTTGTAGTACTAAACTAATGAATGGTTATAAACATAACCTTGAAACTAGAGTTCCTGCGGAACAGCTACTTATCAACTATGTTAGCTGATTTAGCTTTGATATAAAATACAACAATATACAAGCAATAATAACAGGATTAATATTACCTTAGAGTCCACCTATAAGCTAATATGTACACTATGAATACCATTGACGAGAAACGTTCAAAGTTCAGGAGGTTATCTTCTAACACTGGGGGACAGTCACTTTGAAAAACACTAGCTAGATCTATGGCTAGCTTCTATTTACAATGTAGTTCAATTTCTTGCAAACAAGAATGACTGGAAGGTAGTGGTTTGACTGGTATGCAGTTAGTGCGTATTGGCATGACATGAATGCCTTGTGAATGCGGCTTATTGGTGCACGCATGAATGATTAGTAAATATGCTATACTGGTAGCATAAGCTGAGATCCGCGTAGGGGATACAGCCTTGTGATAACTTGAGTAAATTGGCAGACTAGTGCCGTTTAATCCTTATAAGGGAATAAGGCATGAATAGGTATGCAGATTGCAGACTAGTGCAGAGTAATCCTTATATTAGAATAAGGCAAGAGTGTAGCAACCCAGTGGTACACTCGTGATATAGAATATTGAAAAACCCCTGGACAATACCATTGGGGACTGTGCAGCGCATGGCACAGCCTTTGAGAGTTAGAGATCAGTGGGTCTCCATAATGGCAGTAGATGCCGAAATATACCCTTTTGTAGGCTTTGTGAGAATGTGATTGTAAACATGTTCGTTTACTTACTTGAGATTTCGGGACTAGGCTCTATTGAGTGTGGTGTGGTTCGAGACAGGGCTCGATTGTACAACTCCCATGGATGAGACCAATTGGGACGCCATTGCTCGGCGTGAGAATAATGGCATTAAGTTTGCCAATAAATACCTTATTGTAGGCTTGATGTGACAATGACTATGGCAGGATATCACTATATCACTTGAGTAACGAACTAGAGAAAATGTGAAAACTTGCCGGCATGGCGGCTCGCGCCAGCCGGCTAGAAACGGGGGGGGTGCGCCTTTTGCGACTTACATGGCCGAGGTTCAAGACAATACTTTTTTAGAACGTGGGAACTAGATCAACTTGAAGAAGTTGTTAACGCCGCTTCTGGCGGGATGATATACATCCGCCGGAAATAGAAAGGGCGAATAATGTAAATACTGAGAAGTTATGTAAACCTTTACGTCAGCGATTGTCTAAATTAACCTTATGAATTTTAACATAAATCCGGTCGAAATACGTTAACTAGTTTTCATTAAAATCTCGATTCTTAAAGATCATGAATATAGAAGCTAACTTGATTACCTCCGTTAAGAGACAGTGATTGGTCGACTCGGTCGCCGGGGTATAGCGGGAAGCGCTATGATTGGTCAGATAGCGTAGGTTGGCGGCCAATTTCAGATGAGTAACCGTGGTTACAACAGATGGCGCTAGTAGTATCGCCAAGGTTTTAATTTGTTTGGAATGCGAGGACAGTGGCGTGGAATGTTAAATTGTACAAAAATTAAATCGCTAGATTTGAAGACGTGTTCAAAAATGGTTTTTGAACGACCCTATAGAGCAAAAAAGTTGTATACACCTCATCAGCTTTTACTGCTCTATAAAGCCCAGATAAGACCATCTCTGGAACACTGTTCCCATCTGTGGAGCCCGACACCCAAACACTTGCTCAAGATATTTGAGTCCATACAGAGGAGAGCAGTCCGACTTATGGATGACCCAAAGTTGACTAAAGACCTTGATAGCCTTGAACATCGAAGAAAAGTGCCGAGCCTATCTCTTTAGTATCGATTCTACTACGGATGGTGTTCGAATGAGCTGGCACCTATTATTCCGCCCAGAGTTGTGCGAAACCAAAACAGTCAGACATAAGCTGCCCATCAACATACGATTCAGTTGCGAACACCTAAGACGTCGCTGTTGCGGGACTCCTTTGTTTGGAATGGATTTCCGAATAACGTCTTTCCCGAAAATTACAACCTACAGCGCTTTAAGTCCAACGTCAATCGTCTTCTCCGCACACGCACCGCTCATTGAGTGGTATAGGATTTTTCTTTTGTGTGTGTGCGGAACATTAAAAAAAAAATAAAATAAAATAAAATTCATTTGTGCCTTAAAAAATATCTATAGGACCATAACAAAAGTATACTTCAACTAATTTAACGTTATTTTTGTAAATCAGCCATAATATAAATTTGAAAAGCTGAAATATTAAATGAAAGGCTATTAAATAACAAGCAAGCAATATTTGCCCTTTCACAAATTAAGTCAAAAACAAAAGTACGTGTGGCACTTTCACATCATATTTGCACCAAACCCGGTCGTTTGTGAGAAACCCCAAGGGCCGTTTTTAGGTGGGCTCGGAACAGGAATTCATGATAAAAAAAATCAGTAATGTGACTATTTGGGAGAAACATTATCCGAACACTGCTGGTAAATCTATAAAAGTCTTGTGTAACTAAAATAAGCATATTCAAAAATTTCTTTAATATACCTAGCTTTACAACACATAACATATGCAAGTTTAACAGACACTGCAGCAAAAATTCCGAAGTTTAAATTGTATAAAATTAACAACATTTAAATATTAATTTTTAATCTGAATATTATTTCCGATGAAACCGATTCATTGGAATTTGTCCCAGTGGTATTTTAAGAAATATTGTTTTCAAGTTGCGATCAATAAATAATCCAAGAATCCTGTTACTACACACCTATTCATTACATTTTTTACCGTTATAAGAGACAAGGTGAATTTGGCAATATGCCTGGAGGTATACCTGATTTAATTTTTAAATTAAGTATGTATAATGATTAGTGGAAATTGCAAGGTACAACTATAATTTCTCGGAAGCATCACAAAGTTGATGACATAATAGTTTGAAATCAGAATTACACGGTAGCCGTTTAATCAATATGCTAAAATAAAAATCCCATAAATAAATAATAGATAAATATTACTTCGAAGTTTTTCTTAATAAAAAATTTATAAATTCAATAAGCAAGTTGCTCGTGTAACAATAAAACGTGACTAGAGCTACAGATAATTTATAATATTAAAAAATGAAAGGACGTTCTTTATAATAATGTCACGCCATTTAAAATGATTGTAATAGTATACGCATATTAAATTAGCATTCCATACCAACATTTACATCCTAGAATTAACGACATACCAAGATTTCTCTAATATTCCACAGATTATTTTATTTTATTTGGAACCACCTATTGAAGTCTTTCATTCAAAACCACTTATCCAAAAGAGTGCAAACAAAGAGTTGTTAGGTTTTATCCATTTTGCCAAAATTTAGCAGCGAAAAAAACTGTGTTGGGTTATCCATCCAATTACTAATCGGCGTTAACCTTGCGCTCGTTTCATTAATGCTTATTGTCATGTGATATCAATGCTGGTCTGCTATTGGCTATAGAAAGAAAAAAACAAGTACATCAACGTTACAAAAATTTATTATTATTTACAAGACACAAAGAATATAAAGGCCAGCTATCTTAAATCTGACTCTCTCGTGAAAGTCAAAGATAATAATATATTCGGTTAAGATTATTAATACACGAAAATAATATATTGATATGAGAGGAGAGAGAGAGAGAGAGAGAGAGAGAGGGAGAGAGAGAGAGAGATGTTATTCAGTTTTGTATTTAACAGCAAACTTATTCAGCTTTATCATCACCGCACTCAATTAAATAAAGAAGTTAAAAGTTCATTATTGTCAAAATTCTTCGCCGGATGAGTGCCATCCTCTTTAAGGGCTAAATATTCCACAAATCGTTTCTGTAAAGTATATTCATAAATATTAGAAATCAACTAAAAACACTCAATAACTAATATCAATGAAACTTCAATAAAACCCCTCAACCACAGCTATATGGTTTATAATGGTGTGTTTAGAATAGTGTGAATATAATTTGTATTTTAATATGCCAAAAACCAAGATTGTTTCTTTTAACTGTAATGTTGATAATGTAAATATACTTAATAGCACCATAGAAACCAAAAGCAATGTCAAGTTTTTAGGATTGCATATTGATGATAATTTAAAATATTCTACAAATGTCGAGTGGCTGACTAAAAAAGTATCGAGTAGTTGTTATGCAGTTAAAACTATTTCTAGGGAGTTTGGTGTGGCGGAGGCTCGTATGGTCTATTTTGCTCTGATTGAGTCACACTTATCCTATGCTATCGCATTTTGGGGTTTTTGCATTTCGGCAGCTATTTTAGTCAGTGTTTGTGTCGCAAAAGCGTGCTGTCCGGTACATATCTGGAGTTAGTACTAGAGAGCACTGCCAACCTCTCTTTGTAAAAAATAAAATATTAACTTGACGTCACTATATATTTTAGTGATACATTAAACTGTTATGCTTGGTCCTCAATTTGTTCGCTCCGCTTATAATACAAGGGGATCCAGTCACTTGCCTTTGCCTATTCCGAGATCAACTCTGGCGAAGGAGTCAGTAATTATGAGAGCAGAAAGGTATATAATCATATTCCGGTTGAAATCAGAAGCACTCAAGATATTAAATTGTTTAGAAAGAAAATTAAAGACCTGTTCTTACCTAGACCATTCTATACATTGGAGGAATAGAATACTATGACGAAGCGTTGTAGCATTGAGTATTGTTGAGAGTAAGTTCTTGGGTAGTTATGCTTTTACTCTTTGACTTCCTACTGTTGGATTTTAACAAATTTTTGAATAATTTGTTTTTAGCATTTTTCTTTTTTTAGTTTAGTGACTTTGTTGACTATATATTTTTTTTTTAAATTAACTTATTGTGTATTTTTAGCTTTGTCAATACCATCTACTTCTTGGACAATAAAGCACAGTTTTGAATTGAATTGAATTGAATTGAATAATGACAAACAGAAATCCGTCCGGGAGTAACGTTTATTTTTAATTATAATTTTAATTTTGTTATGTTCGCAGGAAATAAGGTAACATGTCAGATTTGATTTTTATATTCAATTAAATATAACACGCTGATAATATAACACATTATAATATTTATATACGTATACATAGCTTTTTTCTACTTCCTTTACATGCTTTACACAATTTTCCCAGTTAATTTGAGATTTGTTTTCGCTTCACTACCAATTAAAGTTAATACGTTAATGCACTAGATGACGGTGAAATATTATTACGACGAGTTCCTGCTTTAAATTGGTGTCATATTTGTTCAAGGGGGTTGAATATACAATGGTAAGGTGGTAACCGCAATATTGTGTAACACATACTTCATTATCGTAGATATATAGCTTTGAATTTTGGTATTTGAATCATTTGAACAAGGTACTTTGTTTAATTGTCTATTATGGTAACTCGCGGTATCAATAACAATAGCAATATTTGGTGGAATGCTTGGCAATAATTTAGTTCCAAACCAATCTTCAAATAGCTCCGCTATTGTGTCGTCATGATACCCAACACAAGAGCATCTAATGTTTTTGGATGAGGGACAAATAATTATTTGTGCCGAATGCACGTTTTCAGATCCTGCATGGTATGGTATGGTATGGTAGGTAGAGAAATCGCTCGGCAAGATTTGCCCTTCAACACGTCGTCGGCCACAATTGATCTTTCGTGTATACCCTTCCATTTTACATGAAAATTCCCCGATTTCTGAGTTCATTCATTACGTGTCCTCTAGTGATGGCACAGAATGGTTCAGGCCCGCAAAAGGCAGTCTGAACACCATTCCGTTCGAGCTGGTCAGCGGCTTCGTTGCCTTCCACACTCTCGTGCCCTGGTACCCACATTAGGGTGAGTCTGTTTCTGTTTGCCAGTTGATCTGCAGCCATCCGACAATCCCACACTAGCAGGGAGTTGATTCTGCTAGATGCTAGCGCTTTTAAGGCTGCTTGACTATCTGATAAGATATAGATCTTAGCACCTCTTAGGCATTTTTTCGCACATTCAGAGATGGCTATATTGATAGCGTTTATTTCTGCTTGAAAGAATGTGGGAGTGTTTCCTAAAGGTGCAGAGATTCGACAACTAGGTCCGAAAACTCCGGATCCCACTCCTTATTTCATCTTTGATCCATCTGTGTACCAGACAAGTGATCCCCTCTCTAGTTGTTTTAGTCTTTCCCCTGTAGTATTGCGGTCGTGAATTGCCACTTCAAAGGAGCGATCAAAATAGAATTTTGTTTCCATTGTATCGGTTGGTTTGGTCATCGCCTCTATCTGGATGTCCTCCAGAATTTTAAGGTGACTTCAGTCTGAGTGACTCTATATGCACTGGTCCAGGCCTGCTTTTCTATGCATATGTGCAGCGGAGGGAGATCAAGTAGGGTTTCCAGAGCTACTGTGGGGCGCGTTTTTATACCCCTGTTATACCCAGACAGGCGAGCATTTGTACTCTTGTTTGCTTTCGCTGTGTTGTTATTTCCTTTGTTTTTAGCCATCACACCAAGCAGGCGTAGGTTATAATAGGCTTAACAACAGTTTTATAAGACCACCAGATGATGGAGGGTTCTGGCCGCCATGTTTTCCAAAGAGTCGTTAACAGGCCCAAAGCGCTGCCGTTGCTTTTTTTGATACTTCTTTCCAGGTGTGGGTTCCAGGTTAGTTTCTGGTCAAGAACGATGCCAAGATACTTAACCTCTCTTGAAAACTCTACCGTTGTCCCTCCCAAAGTGGGTGCTTTAAGGTTCAGCTTCCTTCTTTTTGTGAATGGGATCACTCCGGTTTTGCTTGGGTTGACATTTAGTCTTCCCTGTGTGTACTGACAAAGTTGAGTGCACTTTGCATACGTTCTGAGAGAACGTTGTCATGCTTGCCTCTTATTATTATAACTAGGTCATCGGCATAACCTTGGACTTCAAAGCCTGTTTCAGTCAGTCTTACCAGTAGATCGTCAACCATCAGAGACCAAAGCATGGGCGATACGACCCCTTCTTGAGAGCATCCCTTTATTACTTTGAGTGTGACGGCTGTTTCTCCAATAGTCGCGGTGACTTCACGGCTGGTTAGCATGGATTTTATGCATTTTATAGTGGTTGGTTCCACTCCTCTGCGAGTTGTGGCGTACCCTCTTTGTCTAGAAAGGCACACAGCGCCACTTCTTTTTCAGTCAGTGCCTTCTCTATATCGCGGACGAGATTTTGAAGAGCATGGGTGGTAGATTTCGATGGTTGGTATGCGAATTGTTTTGCATGCAGTGGAGCATTAGAAAGGAACTTGCTCCTGACGTTCCTATCAAAAATCTTTTCCATCGTTTTAAGAATGCAGGAGGTTAAGCTAATAGTAAGACTTTGGTTCCTCTTGTGATCGCCCTGTTTTTGGTATGAACGCTATTTTAACTTTCCTCCAGTTTTTTGGAATGTAGCCCAATGCAAATCTGGCTATGAATATTGATTGAATGTGTGGTAGTAGGTGCTCTATACCTTGTTGTAACAAGGCTGGAAAGATTCCATCTACTCCCGGGGATTTATAGGGTTTAAAGCTACCCGATTGTGTTTGCTAGAGAGATGGTTTAAAGTTTTGTTCTTATATAGTGCTTTTAAAAATGAGAAGTGGAAAATATTTGGTGTCTTTAGTTAGAGAGAATGACAATGTAAATTTACCTCTTTATTCAGAAGATAATATTTATTTGGGAAATGAGCCAAATCCTGAAATACCTCAAGCCATTTCTTCACCCAAAGTTTCCACTGATAAGTATCTACCTACATACTTTTAACGCAACTCAGTTTGCAAATATGGACTAAAAACTAGCAAAACAACACTTTTTTGTTACAATTAGAATTATTACACTTTTTACTATGCCCTAATTATTATTTCTGTTAGGTACTGAAGAATGTGAAGCACAAAAAGGATTTATACTAAATGCTGCCATATTATGAATGGTACTCAAATAAATCTTTCACCATTGCTACAAGTTCAACAAGAATTATTAATGGACAGATCAACAAACGTATCATATTATGATTAACCGGAAAGCAACCAAAGTTGCTCATCTGTTCTAATAAAAAAACCAACGATTGGATTGTGCATTCGGTATGGAATAAAGGTGAAAAAAGCTGAAATACATTATTCTGAGCCCGATAAACGTGGTAGAAAGCCACCTCCTAATAAAATTTCAAATGTAGAGATAGGAAACCATATAGACTCTTTCAACCCAACGATTTCGCACTACAGAAGAGTTCATGCCCCAGATCATTTATATCTCTCAAGTGATATAAATATTACGCTTATGTACCAAGATTTCTGTAAGAAATTTCCATATTTTATGTGTTCCTATGAAAAATATAGACAGGTACTTACTACTAATAATGTATCGTTTACAAAGCTAGGCAACGAAGAGTGCGAACTTTGTGAATCATATCAAATTCACAATCCAGAACATAAGTCTGACTTATTAAACAAAGATTGTGTAATATGCTGTTCTAGGAATGAACATATTTTACAGGCTAAGGCTTCAAGTGCAAAATACGAATCATGCATGGAAATAAATTATGAGGATAACACGATATGCGTATCTGTAGATCTCCAAAATGTCATAATACTACCAAGGTTGGAGATGTTTAAGAAAGCAATATTTACACAAAGGCTTACGGTATATAATGCAAGTTTTGTACCTACTGGAAAGATACAGAATAAAAAATTTCCTTTGGCAGTAGTATGGCACGAAGCAATAAGTGAAAGGCTGCAAGAGAACATCATAAGTGCTTATGATGCATTTTTGATTTCTATAGTAGACACATCGAACATTTTAAACTATGCATGGATGGATAATTGTTCCAGCCAGAATAAAAATTGGGCATTTGTGACGCTTTTAATTTACATTGTCAATTTTGAAGGCATAGCAGCAATTACTTTGAACCAGGTTATACTTATATGTCTGCAGATTTGTTCCACCACCAGGTTGAAGCATCTTTAAAGAAGAAAAAAAAGTCTATGATTTTCAAGATTTTGAAGAAACTGTTAAACGGCTAACAAGCAAAAGGTTTTCATTCAATTAACAAGACTTTAAATTATTCTATAAATTTCTTTTGCTAAAATCTTTGTTGCTAAAGATTTGTTTCTTATTTATAAAATTTCTGAGCATGATATCTTATATATGCATTCCATATGTTGAATATTATTTCTCAATTTTGGTTCATGTTGATTATTTATTTAGTTTATTAACAAATCAAAATAATAAAATACCTTTCAGTAACCTAACTAAACCCAAAACAGTGATATATTAATAGCATTTTTATTCAAATGACTAATAATGGCCAATTAAATGTAATCGATATAACAGTTCTTACGGCAACTATTTAAAATCACTCTCATTGTGACGTAATGCGCGAACTCGACCGAATTGGGGACTCGGGAATATCATACCTGTTATTCTTTGTATCATGGATTCGAACAAGACAAAGTAACTAACCTTTTAAAAAAATTGGGCGATATTATGCCAGAAAATCGCAAAATATTCTGGCAAGAACTTCCTATTAAACAATCTCCCTATATATTTGTTTGTTCTAATGAAATATCGTATTGTTTGATAATATAGTTATTGTTTTTGTATTTCTAATAAACTAAGTTTTAGTTTTTTTGCCAGTTTTGTATTTCTAACAAACTACGTTTTATTTACTTACTTTGTTTTATTTCACATTATAGGAATACATACATATAATACAAACTATTTTTAAGTAAAAACACGGTATTTGCCACATACGAAAATTTTGCGTATTTTTCTTTTAATTAAATTTACAGTATGGGAATTATTTTACTAAAAAACTAAATATATCATTTTTTTGTATATATATTTTTTATAAATTTATTTCAAAACTAATATTTTAGTTTACTGAAGATTGTTTATATCTTCGTAACGCAATATAACCTAAACACTTTTAAATCGATTTTTCAGCAATTTTGTCAGAAAGTCAAATACGGGGGATTAGCTTTGGACGGCAGTAATATTGACCGACGTTGCATTTTGCTTGGTTATAAACTCGTATCTTAATGAAAAATATAATTATATTTTAACATATTATATTAAAGTAAATTACAGCAGTAGAAAGCTCTTGGAATTATTGAACGAACCCTTTTATATTTGCAAAGAATAACTTTGATGCAAAGTTGTAAAACGGAGATTCCTAAAAATATTATATAAACAAACGGTTTGAAGCGCACTGGCTAGAGGCAATTGAATTCAACATAATAATGCATTTATGCATTCACTTAGTAGGTGTTGCTTAATTGTTAAGAAATTTATTCATAGAATGGTGCCCTGAAGATATTTACAACACAAACACTTAGTCTGTAACTGAAAACTAAACTTGCATACATATTTGTTAGATACTTTCTACATATATTAATAATCAAATATCATAAATTTTTAATAGCATAGTTAATGTGTCATAAATAATAATCTCTAATTTGTTTATGTTGTACTGTTATTAAAAATTATTTACATATACACGTTTTGGAAAATCTAAACCGCTATTTTCACTTTCGCAATGTTAATTAGTGACAAATTTAGGAAGAAAA
>MU193813.1:6832-21912 GCA_016904865.1 Pissodes strobi | reverse complement strand
CACCGGGAATAAAACCCTGGCTTGGGCTATGGCGAAAGCACTCCCGCGGACCGGCTCCCACGTGTTTGTGCCGTGCGTGGCGACCCGTGTCGTCGGATGAAGGAATCCTGGAGGTTGAGCAGGCCGCAACACACCTCTTCGGTCCGGAGTTCGGCTAGACGGGCGGTCGGGAACTAACCCACTCCCGATCAATCGGCTGTGTCGTCCCGTCAGAGGGCCGACAGGGTGAGTCTTTAGAGGCAGAGGGGGCGCGTAGGGGGCTGCGGACCCGTGGCGGTTTTGGTCTGGCGCCGCCGTCCCGGTGCTGCACAACCCTCTCACTGCGTTGCCTCGCCTTGGAGACTATATCCTCCTGACAACCCTGGTGTCTGCATGGGATATTGCCATGTAGCTCCCCCGACTGGGACTCCGTGGTGGGCGGGGAGTCAGGAGGACGAAATTTTTAATATCCCTTATGGACAATGATAAAGCCGAAACAGAAACTGTGGCAGAGCGGCAACGCTCGCCACAATCTCAAGGGCAGCAATCGCTGGCCCAAGACCCACCCTCATCCGAGGGCTGGGTCAAACCCGTAGAGGGAAACGAATATGCGGGGCCGAAGCCAAGAGAAGGCGGAGGCAACGTGAGGAGGAGGCTGCGAAGACTGCGGGTGTGCCACCTTCTAAAAGAGACCAAAATCTCTCTAAGAAGGCTGAGAACCCCAAAAGTCTTGTTGAGCCTTCTAGGAGACCGCCTCCCTTAAAGGAGGCTGGACACCACAAGGTCAAATCACAACCACGGAAGGATGTGCACCCGCAAGGTGTGCCACCTTCCAAAAAACGCAACCGGTCGGGAACCTCCTCAGAATCCACCCCTAAACCCCTCAAACGGGTTAAACAGGGCGCTGGACCTGGTGGAGTGATCCCAACAGGATACAAAGAGGCAGCCGTGAGTCACCTCAGAGTTGCCATAATTGACCAGGACAACCCTTACGGAAGAATTCCGTCAGAGAGGGAGGCCCTAATTAAAAACCTGATGACCGAGGAGCTGGACAAAATTTTACTGTCACCCTCTGCTAGCAGTTCGAAGCTGCCAGCGTTCCGCTCGTGGATACACTCCGGTGAAATCATCAGAGTAGTCTGCGAAGACGACGATACGCTGGCATGGCTCACGGAAGCCATCAGCAAACGGAAGCCCTGGGAGAACGCGACCCTTGCTGTCGTTCGCGTGGATCGACTGCCAAGGCTGACGAAGGCTTCTCTCTGGATCCCCCTAGAGGCAGACGCTGCCCACGGGGAGAAGGAGATTGTCCTTCGTCGCCTGGCAGGACAGAACCCGGCGCTAAACGTCGGCAAGTGGTGCCTCTTCCACCATGAGGCCAAAAATGAGCCGAAAGGCCACCTCCTCGTCTTCGGTGTCGGAGACGAGGACATGGCCACTCTAAGGTCGAGATCGATGAGGTTGAATTACATCTTCACCTCCCTCGTACTTAGAGTACGGCCAGACAAACCAGAAGACGGGGCACCCTCTGTTGAGGACCCCAAAATTAGTAAACCAGCTCAGGAGCCTATGGAGACTGAAGCTGGGGGGGCTGAGCCGTCGGGAACGACTGATGCCGCCGCCCCAGTGGACGAGGATGCCCTCCTGGAGGAGGACATCGAAGCGGATAGCCCTGAGCTGGCAAAAGGAAGGGTTCATCAGCCGAACCAACCCTAAAAATAACCCAATGGCGGGTTCGGTGAGCTTAGTCCAGTGCAATCTGCATCATAGCCGGGCTGCGACGGCAGTTCTCTGTCGCCACCTGGACGAAACGCAGAATGCACTGGCCTTGATCCAGGAACCCTGGGTAGTAAAATCCAGGGTAACTGGACTAACCAGACTATAACCAAGACTTATAACAATAAACACTGAGACATGTCATGGGCTTATGCCGTAATTAATTCTGACCATCAATTTCATCGACTCTCAGTGTATCTTTTTCTTCGCCTTCAAGCTTAGCATAGCTTTGTTTCTCTCTACGGCTGATGCAACACATTATATTATTATAGGTTTTACTTCATTTTGATTTTTATTATAAATCTTATCGTTAGGTGTCAATGTGCAGTGTGCCATATTGTTATCTGTGTTTATTAAGAAGAATTAATAAGTTTATAGGTTACATATTAAAGTACCCAGTAAATTTGGAAGAAATATAGAAATTTTTTTGGGTTTATATTATTTCTACATACATGTATTTCAGCTGAATATCTGGGTAAGTTGTAAGTTTATGCGTAAAATTTTACAGGTTTTGTGTTGCAAGAATCAAAGAGCAAAATGATATCAATATAGGGATGTTGTTAAACCTCGCCAAGGCAATATGCTTGTTGATGCAGCAAACAGGGTGTCTGGAAATTAGAAGTCAATGTTTTTTGTTTTACACTGAGACCGAGGGAAATTTCACTCAAATATACTATATTCCAAGTTTATTGATGTGTAAACATCTTACGCGGCGGTATGAGGGTAAATCTCGGCAAATGGGACGGAAATGTGGAGACGGAAAATCTTTTAGGTACATGTTCTTTCGACATAAGCAAATGTGTATATGGATAACCTATACTTACACATACTGTGCTTATACGTTCAATAAATAGTTTATATTATCTTGTTATTTTTTCATTTTCCCCAAAAAAAAATCATGATGACGTAATACACACTATAAAACATTCTTCGCCTTCATGGCGGATAATTCAACGATCTCTGTACAAAATAATGCAAAAGAGTGAAACAGGTTTCATACATATCAACCGTGATAGAGATGCATAGCGAGTCGAGAAACTCGACGCGACGGTCCGTGTTTGCTCTCCCGTAAAACCATGACATCACTAATTGTTTATTGCTATATCTATGTTAATTTAAATGGCATCACTAATTGTTTATTGCTATATCTATGTTAATTTAAAACAAAAAATATGGGAATTTCACTATTTCCTTGTCAATACAGAAGCGAAAATAAGAGTTATCTTATCATGGACTTTTATCTCTGCAAAATTCAGCTTGTGACACCATACTATAACCGCAAGAATTGCAAATTATTTCTAATTTAAGCAAGACAGTGTGGGTCTGAATAGCGCACGGATGGGCCACGACTTCTCGTGATTTTACGAACTTGCCTGACCTATTTGCATGACAAAAATGCATTTCAACCAAACTACGTCTAACCCAAAATTCGCTGATTTTACCAGGGCGCCGAACATTAGCGCACGCATGACAGATTTAGACTAGATGTGATTACGGGCGCGGACCCTCAGCGTTTCGATCTTCGCCGTCGTAGCCCCGATTTCACTCTTATAAACAATGTATTCTACTGCCAGTGAAGATTAAAAAATATGTAAATTCGCAAATTATAATTAGTTTCTGTTAAATTGTATGTAGGGAAGGAGATTTTATTTTCCTATTTATTTTCGCAGACACGGGCGCACAGGAGATTTTATTTTCCTATTTATTTTCGCAGGCACGGGCGCACTTATTGAGAAGGCGCTCCTGGTAGTACTTCTCACTGGACGTTAAAAGGTGAACTTTTTGTCCAAAATGGGTCGGTATTATGGACAAAATGATAAGGACTTAATTTTGTAGAAAAAATTATGTAGTTTAATTTACTACATAGCCATTTTTACTGTAAAAGCAATGGGTATCGAAATATCTAGACAAATCTCTTTTTTCCGCAAATTATTACAATATGGCGACGACGGACGGCGGCAAAGATACGAGGTGGCAAAATACACAAAATCGAAAAGATCTGTTTAAAATACATTTTACATTTTCCACCTAAAGGCAATGTACAGCACGTAATTACTGGACTAATGGGTTTGATACAATCTTTTGTTAGGCTGCTCATATCCCCCTTTTCGAAGCACGAAAGTTTGGTTGCTCCAGCAGATTATTCGGTTTTTCAGCTTATCTAATCGGCTTTTCAAAAAAGATATATTAAAATTTACATTTTTCTCACTTAGAAATCGATGTTTAAACGCTTTCCCTGAAAAAATCCATTTTCATAACATTTTCGAAACAGAGAAACATTTAAAAAGTTTGTGTCCTAGAAATTCTCTATCCAACTGCCGATGCCGTCTCAGTTTTTTAATCGTCGCGACTTTTTTGGCGCTAGAACCACCCAAATATATATGCCCAAAAAAAAAATACTCGTCATTTTATTATTCTTACCAATTTCAACAGGTTTCGGAAGACCGTCACAACTACGTATCCAGTTAGTAATCTGTCGCATAGTATATAATTTCGAGTAATTTATATTCAATCGATATAGAGCCAAAAGTTATTATCATAAGAAATTCCTTATTACATATTTCTCCTTTGAAAAAAGTATGGTCAGACTAGAATACAGATCTAGTTAGAAGTTGTGCTTCAACCTTTTAATTTGGAGTTCATAAATTTAACTATTGAATGCTCTGGTTCCGTCACTGATGGGAGTCGAAAATTAATAAATGATGCACATTAAAAAAGATTACTATATTCAAGTATAAAACAAGTTTAAGTAGCTATTTACTTAATTAGATAACTTCTAATAAAATTCGTAGTTCAGTTAATAAATGTGGATAACATCATTAATTCTTGTTGACAATTTCCTTTAGTGCTAACGCTAATCGGCAGAGTGGTAATCCGATAACGTTATTAAAATCCCCTTCTATCCTGGTGACAAATGTGCTGGCAATCCCTTGGATCCCGTATCCTCCAGCCTTTCCCCTAAAATCATAATAACTACGTATATGGTGTCGGCATGACTAAGATGGGCAAATGTACAGAGTGATCCCCTATAATGTCGCCCCCCTATAACTTTTTGATTTTAAGTGTCCCAAAAAAAATTAAAGTATGGTTATGTAGGTACTGAAATAGTTATTTTTGTTACAAGTACCTAAAATGGAGTTTTTCAGGACGAATCATTGCTGTACCATAATAGCAGAATGAGTCCTGAAAAACTTCATTTAGGTACGTGTGAAAAACACTATTTTTTGTCATACGCTCCCAAAATTTTGTTATACGCTTTTTACACTTCTTCAGAACGTTTAAATTTGCAAATTTACCATAATTTTTGAAGTCCTAATGTTCGAAAAAGTTAGCTTAGAAATTGATATCGTAGCAACTATTTGACAATTTTGTCATGTCATTCGAAATTTGACATCTAGACATATTCAGGAGTTTTGGAATAGTCCGTAAAGGTTGCCATGACGACTTTTAGGGACTAGGCCTAATAAGAAGCATTTTACGGACTCAAATCAGTCCGGTAAAATAGCTATTTTTGGGAGCGTATGACAAAAAATACTTTTTTTCTCCGATTGACAGCAAATATTAATTTTGCAAACACATATCAATCAGCAAAGTATTACTTTTCCTGTCCAGGCAGCAAAGTAAGTACTTTGCTGCCTAGGCAGCAAAGTGATTAGTCTCCATGGGAATAAAACGTTTGACATAAGTTGTCAAACTATAATTATTATGGACATATACATTTCCATAGCAACCAACCGTTCCAACAATTGCGATTTCTATCAAATTTTGTTTTAATTTGTCACTACAGGAAAAATAAAAAGATTGTGGGAATTGTAATAATTTGCAAATATACAATATACATATATCATTATAAACAATCGGAGAAAAAATTATATGTTCAACTCGGCAGCAAAGTAGATTGACTGCCTATCAGCCGCGGCAGTCAATCTACTACTTTGCTGCCTAGTAAAACAAATAACTGTTTTCTGCGTATAAAAATAATTGGAAAAATGTTCAGTATACAGGGAAAACCAAAAAGTTATTTTTTTTCAATGAAACCCCCTATATATGAATTTATTTTTCGATTCCTTGTAAAATTCTAAGCATATTTTATGTATGATGTTATACCTCTAAAGTTAGTAGTTTGCCAGCTATAAACAGTTGAAAATCGGTACTTTGGCTACTTTTCACCTTGGTAGCAAGAAGATCATTAGATATGGAGTAAAATACATTTCACATTCCTATCTTAGCTTTTCAAGAGCTATCTGACGATACTAACTGGCAGGCGGTACCATGGGTACCAAATCTTGTACCTCGGTAGTTACCATAAGTTAGCACCATCAGATAGCTCTTGGAAAGTTAAGATAGGAATGTGAAATTCATTTTACTCCATCTCTAATGATCTTCTTGCTACCAAGGTGAAAATTAGCCAAAGTACCGATTTTCAACTGTTTATAGCTGTGAAACTACTAACCCTAGAGGTATAACATCATACATAAAATATGCTTAGAATTTTACGAGGAATCGAATAATAAATTCATATATAGGGTGTTCGATTGAAAACAAAAATAACTTTTTCGTTTTTCCCAGTATACTGATCATTTTTCAAATATTTTTTATACGCAGAAAACAAGTATTTTTCAGTACCCACATAACCATACTTTTAATTTTTTTGAGACACGTAAAATAAAAAAGTTAAAGAGGGCGACATTATAGGGGATCACCCTGTAATAAACTTAGCAAGATATTTTATATAACTTTATTCCAGATCTATGTTTAATTCTTGAACCGCTCCCTGGCGGTATAAGGGAAAATGTTATCCACAATTTTTTATACATGACACAAAACCATTTCGAAATAAACATTTTTAAATCTACTATATTAATATATGGGGCGTTTAAAAAAAATGCGAAACACTTGAAGATAGTTTGTTATATAAACGTTAACTCAAAAGTTACCCATTGGGAGACATCACGTTGCAAAGAAGGAAGAAAAAAGTAGGTCTCCCTTATTCTTTGACATAGGTACAGCGCACTGGAAGATAATAATATTAGCGAGATTTTTGTGATGATCAAATTCCATAAGCTTAGCCAAGTTTTCAAACTGCTTTAGGTAATTTAATGCAATTCATTTTAGAAGAGTTGTGTGACATTATTTCCCGAATTATATCCATTATGTGTCAGTAATGCAACACAAACCTCTGAATAATGTCCACTTTTACGTCAGGCCCTTAACATAGTGGATTTGAAAGTAAAAACATTAGCAATATTCTGTTTTCAATCTAATTCCATAACCTTAGTATAATTCTAGCTCCTTCATATTTAACTAGTTGATCCCCATGGATTCACTCGCGTTAAAGGATAAAGTCAACTTTATTTAGGTACCTCTTTAAAAAGAGGTACCAAAATAAAGTCTTTTTATCTATAAACGTTACCTGCTATATTTCTAGCTGTAGAAAGGTACGCGAATATCATTTAGAGCAAGCGGCGTGGAGTTGACCATTTTAACCTCTGGATTAGTTGCATTTATTACTTCTTATAAATAGAAACAATGATTTGCCACAGATATAATAAGATGAAATACAATATTTAAAAAAAATTGTCTCATGTAAATACAATATCCAGTGAGAACGTAATGATTGGAAGAATTCCAAACTAACCTCCTGACAGAACCCAGGACGATTTTGAAATTCCTGCATGGCGTTACTAGCTACATAAAGTTCTCTCAATCTCATTTCACCTCTTATCTTATTATTTAAGTATTCAATGGTATTCGATCGACTAACATAGAATTTGAACTTGAGATAGCCCCATAAAGAAATCTAGCGGAGTCAGATCAGGCTATTCCATTGGACCCCGTCGGCCAATCCATCGTTCAGGAAACACCGCACTGAGGTACTCACGCACTGAACGAATGCATTAGGCCAAAAGTTTCATCCTGTTGATATCACACAAAATTATTTGGTACATCAGGATCTTCTGAATTGGGGTATAATATGGCACGACTTGGAATTCAATCGTTTTCTAAAAAGGGTCTCAAAATTCGATTTTCAACAATGCCAGTCCAAACATTAATTTGCTAAGGATAATGAGCATGCCATTCCATTATTCAGCGCGGATTTTCTATAGCCCAATACCGACAGCTTTCAGTATTTACACTTCCATTCAGGGAAAACGTTACCTCATTAGAATACACAAACCTCTTTGGAAACTATGGATCATTATTGCACATATTCACGAGTATTTGACAAAATGCAACTCTTCGCTCCTAATCATCGTCAGTAAGTTCGTGAACAAATTGAACTTGGTATGGATGCCATTTATAAATTTTGAAATATTTAATGAAGGATGTTTGGAATATTTGATTTTCCAAAGCAATAGTGCGGCTCGCCTTGTGGGTGTCTTCTTGAACCGATACGAATACGAATACATTTAACTGTGCGTCTTCTAATACCCTAGGCCGACCCTTCATGCAATTGTTCCTAACGTGATATTTTTTGCCTATTTTTCTGACAATAGACAATTTGTTCTCTATTAGAGTACTTGTTACTGAAAAGACCACAAATTTCCAATTGGGTGCGCATCCTGTTCCCAAAACAAATCATCATTAATATCTCTATTCAATCTTTTTAATAGAGCCATTCCATTTTCTTAAATTACAAACGTATGGAGAACACTTTTATTAGATAGTATGCTTTAAGATAGGAGGAATCACTTAATTCAGAATGAAAGGGTAGTTTTCACCCCCTTGCACTGCCATATCAAATATACACAAATGGTTATACTATGCATGTAAATAGTAAAGTAAGTAGTAAATATTTATTCAGCTAAAAATATCTTCATTTTCATTTTGTTAATTTATTATTTGAAATTAATTTCCTCAGTGCAAAGCACATATACAAAAATACAGTTCTCTAAATGAAGCAAACGGTATACAAACATCAGGAGCAAAATTTAAACTCAGTGACGTACTTGTTCAAGTGCACCCTATTCTTAGTCCTAAATATCAGGTCTATATCAGATAATCAAGAAAAAACTCACTTATACTTCTTAAGTATTTAAAAAAAAATAAATATATTAGAGGAGCCTATGCTCTCACCACTTAAGTGATTAAAATTTTACATGCATTGTAAATAATATTATTTTGATAAAAAGCAGTTTGGGTTAGTTTGAGTTAGCAAAAGTTTTCGCCTACGGGTATTGTACACATGTTCAGGTCTATTGGATTGAAAAAATATATATATTTTTTGGAAACATAAATACTTATTTCATATATGTAAATTCCGATAAAAGTAAGACTTTTATTGTTTTTAAAGTGCCCCCTACATCAGTGATGGTTAATATCACTAATTATTCTAATTGCATACTTGTAACCCAAAATACCAAAATTAACTATCGTACAAAATGCATGCAAATTCGCCTGATACAAAGTCAAAAGAGCCTGCTGTCCACAGTGTTTGGGCAGAAACTTCAAAGCATAGCAACTACTTCTTAGCCTGCTACACAAACTCTCCACCTGCGAAGACCGTTGCAAATCACTAACAAAATTAATACCTAACAGCTTGGAGCTACTCGAAGGAAGCAAACTAATTCAAAAAACAACAAAATGCGTTTTATCCTTATTAAGGCATAACCTGTTCTTCTCATGCCACACAATTACACCATTAAATATGGCTTCCGCCGTGACTTTAAGAGCTTCCAAGCTATCTCCCTTTAATAAAACATTGTTATCATGCGCATAAGATACAAGTTTTATGCTAGACGGCATCTTCTCCACAAAAAAGATCAAGATCGTTAACATATATTAAAAAGAGAAATTGCCCCAGGACCTCGGTGGTACCCGGTGAGTTATCAAGCTAGACTGATTACTCACATTATTAATTTTAACTATTTGGGTTCTGTTCTGACAACAGGATCTTAACAATGCTAGTGGTGCACCCTTAATCCTATACCTTTAAAATTTGCGCAATGAAATGTTGTGATCTACAAAATCAAACAAAAGCACAGGAAAAATTTATAAATATGCATTTATGAGCATGCTGCCTTGTCCAGAGCAATTGCAAAATAGTTTTGAAATTCGCATAATGCTGTCTCTGTACTTTTAGAGTGAGTAAAACCATGCTGACCGGAGCCCATTTGCTTATATTCTGTAAAAAACGAGGACTGCGAGTAGTAAAGTATAGCCAGGCTCGATTCTCAAAGGGGGGCATTTTGGAGCACTCGGAGTGAATTCTCATTTTGGGGCAGCCGTCGTCGATTCTGATTTTAGGGCAACCGGTTTCGGCCCGCATTTTGGGGTGCTCATTTTGGTGTATTCGACCTTGATAGCCCACTTGGCCTCGAGTGTATTCAACCTTGAATGGCAGGTAGCCGAGGTCGATCCTTTTTGGCAGGTAGTCGGGGTCGATTTTCTTTGGGGCGTAGCCGACGTCGTCCTTGGAACTTTTAGTGTGACGTCAGAAATATATTGTGGTCGATGTAAAAGGTTTAATGATGCAGAGAACAGTTATTGTATGACATTGAGATAATTTGATCTTGGCTCTTGAGACTGTTTGCAGAGGGTTATTGTTCACGAAGATTGAAAGTCAGTTAAGGGCATGCAACTTGACTTTGTGCGCCCTTGAGATAATTTCTAGCAACATCGGCCTTGAGTGTCCTTGTGGATATATTAAGATAGGGCCCCACGACCTTGAACGCTCTTGAGACTGAATATTGGTTACATATTGCGGTATAACATAACCTTGATAAATATGTTCTGGGCGCTATATAAGATGCCATAATGTTGAAAACAGTCATAATCTTTCTGATTAGTAAAGCACTGTGTTCAGTATTCTGATAATCGCATATTGTATTTTCTGTGAGGTGCATTTATTAAAGGTACTTCTACTTATTTCAAACAATAATGTCTCTTTCACAAGAAACAATTACCAAAATTAATGAGAGTTTTAACAAATCAGTGGAACAAATAGAACGCATACCTTTTTCCTCTCTAGATATTGGAAAGCGATATATTATAAAGAAACTACAATTAACAAATGGTCGTTTCGGGAAAAGTGTTATTGCAACATTATTTGATAAAGAAAATGGCTGTGTTTTTAGTTCTTATTTACCGAAAAGGGGTGCCGAAATTATTACCAAAGAAGTTGCTGAAATTATCAATAACTCTAACGAAAAACATAAATTAACTTATTTAGGGCAAAGTGAACCCGCATACTCCGGTGCCAAAACACGTTCTCTTGTAAGGTTTGATAATCTGGAATAATTACAATATCTTCGAACTGTAATAGTTTTAAAAGTTTGATTAAATTTTATTATAATACATTATCAGAATGCTGACACGTTGTTTTCTTTTTCACAGAGGGCAATATGACCAATTTTATAAATAATGAAAGTCAAGTTTCATACATTAAAAGTTTAGCAGTACTGCTAAGAAATATGCGTGAAGATATTATCACGTATTTGAGAGAGTGTGTTGCCGATGCGAACGATGAAAAATATGCCAAGTACCTGAAGGACGCATTAAATTTTTGTATTGGTGCCCACGTGTGTGAGAAGTTTGTTTATGGTTACATTGACCTGCACACATTTTGCAGTCAAATGCTTGAGGAGGATTTGAAGCTATTGGTAATTGAAATCCCACAAATTCCCAAGGACCTCGTTGAGAAATATTGTCTTTATGAAGATGCAGAAGTTACATCAGTTTGATGGAACCCAAGCTTACATTACACCTCGAGAGAAATATGTTCTACGCGAAGATCCAGTGGCAGCATCAAAAATGGGCGAGAAAACACATTATTTACCACATTCTTGTAACTTTGTAAGACCAAACAAAACATTGTTTTCAACATTCTTATAAGTCAGATATTGTTTAAATATATATTATTTTTAAACACGTGTAAAGTATAGGGGTTATAAATAAAAAACTTTTTTTGTAATATTTTTGTTTTTCATTTAATATATATCTATTAGTACAAAACTTGTATCCAATAATTCTGGGAAACTATTTTGGTGACAGGTTTCTGCTTGTGTATAAATATAATCGATTTCGAGTGAAAAAGTTGGTGTTTATGGTCTAATACACTAGAAAAACAATGATAGTCCCATTTCCCCCGTGTAACTGTTGTCATATTCTTATTTTCCTAGCTGCAATCATATTATTGACCTTCTTCTCAATTATCAACAATATTTTCATGTTTTTTTTCATTCTCTTTTCCAAATTAGTTATTTCCCCAACAATATTTTCTTTTCGTGCATCATAGTATTTTCTTTTATTTTCAAATGTGTCCATTCTGCCATCAACACTTATCAAATTTTTATTACAAGCTTCAGATATTTTGTTGACTGTTTCTGTTAACTCTATGTGCAATTTATGGATTTCCTCACATACATATATTTTGGTAGTAGCATCATCACTGGTTTCCGGTTTTGCGACGCCAATTAAACGCTTTCCCACAATATTTAATTGATTATCGGATGTTAGCTTAAATCCTATTCCTGGCGCACCACCATGCAAAATTTGAACTCCGTCACCATGAACTACCTTCTGACGACCATACTTATCTATTGTGTTATTGGCACTCCCCATTTCGACGAAGAAATAAAGCTATTAGCTCTTACATCAATATTTATTAACTTTTTTTCATTATTTTCCATCCACCCCTCTAAATTACGTATTTTTTTAAGATTTTCTAGATCATTAATTATATATGTGTTTTCAACACCGTCCATTTTTCTATCTAGGCTCTTCAATCTTTCATTAATACAAAATACACGTTTTAAAAGACATTTAGCGCACTTGCACGGTAGGAAACGCAAGCGGGTCGTTTTCTAATTTCGTGCTAGTGCGAAAAATATGGTCTTTTAAAACTAGTATCTTAATATACTATTTTAAAACCATGTCCTCATTCGGGAAATATTCCGCTGAATTACACTCGTGCATAAAAATAACCAGATAATTTTGCATTCGAGCGTGTTGTCTTAGAAAAACTGCATTCGGTCATTTTCATATTTTGGAAAAAGAGCCCGACACCGAATTATCGGTAATTTTGATGCACTTGTGCAATTACTTCCGAATATTTCCCTCATGTATAAAAAATCCCATTAGAGGAGTGCAATTACCGGAAAATTAACGCGATAATTGCACTGTAGAAATCGAAAGAGCGCGATGATAATTGCATCCTACGTAGTTCCGTTGTAAATTTACGATGACAGCGACAATTTATAAATAACGTCAAAGTCAAGCGATTATTTATTATTAAAAATGTCACGTTTCCGATTAAAGAAAGTCGTATTTTTGCGTCTCTTTCTTTTGTTTACAGTTACAAGTACGTTTTTGTATTAAAAAAAGAGAATAAAAATGTATTTTTTAAAACTATGTCCTCATTCGGGAAATATTCCGCTGAATTACACTCAGGCATAAAAAAAAAACAGATAATTTTGCATTCGAGCGTGTTGTCTTAGAAAAACTGCATTCGGTCATTTTCATATTTTGGAAAAAGAGCGCGACACCGAATTGTCGGTAATTTTGATGCACATGTGCAATAACTTCCGATAATTGCACTGTAGAAATCGAAAGAGCACGGTGATAATTGCATCCTACGTAATTCCATTGTAAATTTAGGATGGCAGCGACAATTTATTAAAATATCGTTAAAGTCAAGCGAATATATATTATTAAAAATGTCTCGTTTCGAATTAAAGAAAATCGTATTTTTGCGTTTCTTTCTTTTGTTTACAGTTACATGTACGTTTTTGTATTAAAAAAAAAGAATAAAAATGTATATTTTAACACTAAAATATTTATCAATAAAGTACTTTATAAGATACTTAATTGTTGGTTTCTTTTAATGACATAAAAATGCAGTCATTTCAAATTTAACACTTGGCTTAAAGCAGTTGGAAGAGAAGATCTTTTAGAAAAAAGTAATATTAACTACAAGTTATGTGAATGTCACATTGATAGCAAGTGTCTTGCGGTACTTACAAGCACATCCCAGCTGATTGATGATATAAATGAAAACTGTAAACAATTTGCCGATTATTTAATACTTAATTCAATAAGGAAATTAAATACCTACCAATCACCCAAAATAATATTTTCGCCACAATTTGGAACAATGTGTGTCCATTTTGTAACTATAAACAGGTCACAGTATACTGTAATATTTTGGAAACAAGATTAAGTTCACTTATAGAAACATAATGGAAACACAACATAATCATTTTGGGAACAAAATAGAAACACTTTAGACACACTCGAGACACATTTTAGCAAATATTAAAGCACATTTTCGACTAAGTTTTGGGAATATTTTGGGCATTATTTGTTAGAATGTAAGGGAAAAATAAGGTTTAATATAGATACATTACTCTAAATCCAATTATATTCGTTATTTTAAGCGTCTCGAATAACTATATACATAACGTTTTACTTACGTTGATTTTAAATTTGAAACAATCGTTTAGCAAACGGTTACAAGTCACATTGATTTGTGGGACATTTTTGAGTCGATTCAACGTAATTTTGCAACATATTTCTAAAAAAGGTTAGTAGTATATAAAAAACGTTTTTTTATTTTATGTCATACCAGTACATTACTGTGTTTTTATACCTTAGATACCATTTACATAATGGATTACTTTATGCCCGTGCGGGCATAAAGTTCACTTTATGGACTCAAATAATTGAATTGAATTCGTATTTTTTTAAGTATTTACATATTGTGATTGCAATAACGAACTAGTATGACATAAAAGTTTGTATGCATCACGGGTATTATTAGATGTGTACACCCTCGGGCGACTTATAAACCCTCTGGCCACAGGCCCTCAGGGCATAAACATATACTTAATACCCTTGGTACATAAATAACTATTTTTAACGTGGAATGTTACAAATTTCTACCTAACTAGTACTAAAAAATAATCTATGCCATTATATGTAATTTACGACTTATTTTGTATTTTAGGTGGTCACCCCAGTCACCCAACACAGTTGCCCTTCACTGCGGGATACCGCAATGAAGGCCCATTGTATTGGGTCACTGGGGTGATATTTATGGGATAATATGCCGCTTGTTAACTTTCAGCTGTACGCCCGAAGTTTCACAAAATGGACCTGTCGACCGATCGTTTGACCTAGGGTGGGGCATAATGGGTTTTAAAAGAGAAATAAAATAATGTATAAAGTAACCATTAAAAAATCGAAAATCATTTTAGTATGTAACGGAAACTTTTATAGTTATTTATAAAAATGGATTTTTTTTATGTAACGGAAACTGATAAATTTTATTTAATGCGGAAAAAAGTATTTATTTGGATTTGTTTATTTCATAAGTAGAGTGCACG
>MU193812.1:331-21913 GCA_016904865.1 Pissodes strobi | reverse complement strand
CCGAACCTAGAGCCCCATTTCGTTCAGTACATGGCCAACGCGGGCAGGAGAAAACTGAACTTCTATCAACGCATGGGACTGGTCGAGTCTGGCGCCACTAAGGAATTACAAGCTCAAATTCTAAATAACGCGGCCGTAATCGAGGATGAGTTTGCCAAATTGGATCCAGAGAATACAGGTAGGATGTTTACAAATAATTGGTTAGTTATATAACTTGAAATTGAAACTTTTCAGGTTATATTTCTGTCACTCAATGGTGTATAACTCTGGAGAAATGTACGGGTCTACAGATACCTTGGAGGCTGTTGAAAGAAAAACTGGTGACCATTGATTCCGAATCAAAAATGGTCCAGTATCAAACGACGTTTGATATTAAGGGCGGTAGACTGAATGTACGTAACTATTTAAACGATAATTCTAAACGTTGATATTATTTGGCTGGTTAGTTTAAGCTAGTTAGGGTTAGTTATTCTCTTTAATTGGAATTTTAGGTCAGTTTGGGTCAGTTTAATAGGTTTAGAAGACGCACCAATTTTTTAGTTTAAATATTGCAATTTAAGTCGAACTTGACTAACAGATGATACCATAAACATGTTTAGAGTGATTCCATAATTAAAAAATATATATAATGAATACCATCCAATTTAAAATTTTAGTGTTTGTGTCAATCTTCATATTATGTTTCTTTTTTTAATTTGAATTGTTTTATAAAAGTATTTTTACCTATTTTAGAGTGTCCAAGGCGCAAGTACAGTGGTAGAAACGTTATATAGAAACAAAAGCAGTTTGGAAGCCATTTTCCGAATAATAGACAAGGATAATTCAGGTACGAAACTTTCATCAATATTATATTGTTACGTTTTTCCGTGGGTTCTGAAAAAATTACAACTTTTACTATTTTCAACTAATACTCTCTTTATTCTTTATCACTCTATACAATTAAAGACACTAAACTACTCTTATATCTTTACAACTAATATCTCTTTACAATTCAACACTCAATGATTAACTAACTCAATTCGCCGCTATCCGCTATTTATATACAATCTAAATTCTATCGCGATCGCTATAATATTCCCGACCAGCGATCGGGAGAATTCCACAGTTCCTGAATTCGCCGGCCGGCGATGATTCATACAGAGACGCGACAAGGCTAGTTCTATAGGGTAGCACAAAAACATTCGGATGGTTGCTAGCCGTGACATTGCCTCCCTCTTAAACCTGATCAGCTACTTCATATCCGTGATATGCTTTGAGCCTGTCGAGGTGGACAACTTTCAGTTTGCTTCTGGAGCTACGTTGAATTTTAAGCTACCTCAATAGCGATACGTTCAAAGGGTAGGCACACATTATACTGTTTCATTTCCCCACTAGATCTTGTTTTGTGTCCCTGACTTGCGGCACCGGTTGAGCACTGCCGACACCACGATTTCACATCTTGACAGTAGTTGACCCAGTAAAAACTGTCGCGGATCTAATTAATCGTTTTGTTCACTCCGAGATAAGCACCAGACTTTCCATTATCAACTTCTTCCAGAACTTCCGATATCTCCCTCCTTGGTACCACTAACTGTGTACTCACTACTTTTTCATCGGCGCTCTCCCAGACTGGTTTAAGAAGTCCATTTTCCACTGCCAGGGAGTCCCAGGGAGTCCCACTGAGCCCACAGAGTTTTAAAAGCTAATCTTTTACTTGAAAACTATCTCCAGCTTGGCCTTGGTTGATGTTCTTCTTTAGCTTTTAGCAGTAGAGCTATTTCACTATACTCAAGCTGATCCATTTTAAGTTGCTCTGTGGTGACCGTGGTCCACTGATCAACCTCAAACTTCATTTGCCTAATGGGAGTGATTCTTTCTCGTCGATCTATTCTCTGGCCATGCTTACAATTATCATCGCATAGTCTTCTGGAAAAAGCATCCGCATTATTATGCAATCTCCCTGCCCTGTGCTTAACCTTAAAGTTATATTGTTGTAGCTTTTCAAGCCATCAGGCTGTTTCATATGCAAAAGCCATTTAAGTGTTGCATGATCAGTCCTTATTAGAAATTCTTGTCCATACAGATATTGATGGAAATGCTCAACAGACCGTACTATTGCCAAAAGCTCTTTTAAGGTTACACAGTAGTTACGTTCAGGTTTCGAAAGTGTTCGACTGTAGTATTCGATAACTCGTTCTTCTCCTGCTCGTACTTGCGATAAAACCGCTCCGATGACGATGTTGCTTGCGTCTGTATCCAATACAAATTTACCTTTTGTTCCGGATATCCCAATATTGGACTAGAACATAGAGCCGCCTTTAATTTCCTGAACGCAGAATCACAGTTATGATCCGAGTTATAATTTGCTCGTTCTTCAATGAGCTTATGTAGAGGTGCAGCTATATTTGCAAATCCTTCGACAAATCTTCTGTAATAAGTATATCATCCAATGAAGATCCGCAGCTCGTATTTGTCGCGAGGACGAGGCCAGTCGTTGATTGCTGTAATCTTTCGTTGATCAGTTTTGATTCCCTCTAATGACACGACATGCCCGAGAAATTCAACTTTTGTTAGAAAAGAAAACATTTCTTTGTATTTAGTAAGAGCTGAGCATTCTTGATCTTAGTAAAAATTTTATGCAGGTTTTGTAGGTGATCTTCGAAAGTTTTCCCATTACAATTATATCATCAAGATAGACCAGGCATGTCTTCTAAGTGAGGCCTCGTAGAACAACTTCCATAAGACGCTCAAAGGTAGCGGGGCATTGCATAGTCCGAAGGACATAACTTTAAATTGATATAAACCACTTCCGGTAGAACAGGCAGTCTTTTCCTTATCTTGTTCGTCAATTCCTACTTGCCCGTAGCCGCTCTTTAAATCGAGTGTTGAAAACCAATGAGAACCTGCTAGTGTCGTCAACGTGTCATCAATTCTGTGAACTGGATAGCTGTCCTTCTTGGTGACATCATTGAGTCTCCTATAGTCCACGCAGAATCTGGTAGTCCCATCCTTCTTGATGACTATGACAACAGGAGACGACTATGGGCTTGTTAAACTTGGGCAACCTTTTTGATTAAGATGACCAATATTTTTCTGAAACATTGTTGAGAACTGTCTTACTATGGTGTGTCAAAAAATACTAAAATTAAATAATATTTTATGCAAAAAAGTTTTACAAGAAAGTGTAGCGTTGTAAATGTAGTTTCTTCCCTTTCACCGGCAGATTTATGTGATTGTTATTCTCTTTACCTTAGATTAGAACCTAATATACCTCTTTCATCCTTGAGAATATTGGAAAGTACCCCACCGGTGCCGACGAATACAGTTTCAAAATGCTCGAAGCCTTACCTCCGTTTTGAACGCTCTCATGACGGACGTCCAAGATATTTTTTTTTGGCAGTTGACGTGGTCTTTTCTTTCGAAGCGATGAATGCGTAAGAAAGGAACAAAAGACAAGTTTTTAAGTGGCGATATTATTTTTGACCATCAGATTCATTTTTCCGATCAACTCATCATGAGATAAATTTGCAAGCACCCAGCCATTTATATTTTCTCTTATTCGACTATTTCATCTCGTAAATGTACTTTATATGAAGTGAGGTTACCCTTTTAAAAGGTATGTTAAAACCTTGTGTTTCTATATTAGATAGTTGACACTATTTATAGTGTAACTAGGATCCTTCCTCGGGGCTGAATCTCCATCCTTCGCCCGGTCTTTCTCAAGCTCAGAGAGTTTTTTTATCGCAATGATGCTGACCACATGGTGTGACGTGCAGCTTCGCAGGAAGCAGTAAAGATCCTTAATTGGGATCAACCAAGTAGCCGTGTGGGTTGGAAAATAGCCACCAACCAATGCCAGTGATTTCCACTTCTGTGTGATCAGGTGTAAAGGACAAACAAGTAGGTTCTCTAATTACCTATCTTATTTTTATCGAACTTACCGTCAAGTGACTCCTAATCGATAACTATCTCTTATTATCTCTGTTGCCGATTCGTATCACTACTTGGTTAATTGATTCAGACTTTCTTCACTATCAACTGTCTTGCTAATATTATCGAAATTATCTGATATTATCTTGACTAGCCAATGTCTTGCAAATATCATGGTAATTATTTGATTAACCTTTTTTTGCATCACGTACATTTACCTAAATACTATGCCCTTGCTTATAGGTCACGGAATTACTTACCGTAATTTTATCAGACTTACCGTTAAATAAATTTAAGTGGTTTGTTATCTTGTATCGTATCTACTACTATTTCTTACCGTAATTTGGTTTAGTAATACTTACTTTCTTCATTATCGAAGCTGATATCATCTCGGTTAGCGATTGGTTTACTAATATTATAGTAATTACCTAATTTATTCTTGTATTGTGTATACTGTAAGTCTAGGTTTTTGTCCATAAGCAAGTTACCGAATTCAGCTCACTTCGATTTTTCCCTGTAGATCTTCACTGACTATATATTTTCTTCACATGTTCAATCATTTGGTTTACCATTTTTTAACTGTTTATTTGTACATATGATTTTATCACTGCCATGGACTTAATTTGTAATTGTTTTATTTAGAGGATTAATCTGTATTTATGACGTTATGTGACTGTCTGTAACTTAGTCAGAACTTTATAAATTCAGATTTTAGTTAGGCAATATTGATGATTTTAAATTTAAGATCAAGGGTTAATGGTTTTAGAATTTATGTGAGACTTAGCTTCGCTGGTAACCTCCGAGGATGCTGCCGTATGGGGTGAGCACTTCCAGTGTCGATTTTATGTTTTATGATGTTCGTTCTTCCAGTATTGCCATTTTTCCTTTCAAAGGCTAAACTCTGCTGTTTGATAAATTGTGTAGCTTTCTTTAGTTCTTCGGAAGACAGATGATGCCACGACTTCTGGAAATGTTCCAGGACTTCCTTAGGCGATGTTGAGGGTATTACTTCTGACCGCGTTTCGCAACTGGTTACCCAATGTAGCGGCTCGCAAGTTGCTATTACATCTCCTTTATTGATTTTGATGGAATTGAGTGAAATATTTGCTATCCTTATCGGTATTTCGCAGTCGGTTTTGACTAGTGCTTTGCCTACGAGGTGTTTGCAAGGCAAATCGTGATGTTCGATAAGTTCGATGCAGCCTCCAAAATCCTTCTCCAATTTCCCAAAAATTATCTGCTCGATATTTCCGCTTATCCTGACAGTACATGTTGCAACTACTTTAGTCGGTGTGACATCGTCTGTTTTGGTAAGGATGAACTCTTCGGTGCCAAACTTCAGAAGGTTAAGTTTGTTGTCAAAAGAGAATCCATGTTGACCGCGGAGATCTATCCCCAAAATAAATTCGTCTTCTATGTCGGCTACTAACACTCTGTGGTGTAATTTAATGCGTCCCAGTTGAAGTTCAATATCCTTTTCTCCAAGTACTTCGGCAGTCTCACTGGTAACCGTACGTAAAACTACATTCTTCGATATGGGTAGGACTTCTAGTCTATTTACTCTGTTGGACCTTACCAAAGATACCGCCGCACCAGTGTCAACAGTAACTGTAATAACGCTTCCGTTGATCTTTCCTTTAATAGTTAGACTATCGGCGTTTTTTCCTAGACTTTTTATGAAGAGGATCCTGGAGGCTTTATCTTCTTTAGCCAACACACTCCACGCAATGCAATGTTGCCTAAACGAAGTTTTCCTGATTTGACTTTGAGGTCCTAGCGTCTCTAGATGGAGATCTAGAACGTAGTTGTACTCGGCAGTCTCTTTTGAAATGGCCAGTCCTGCCTCATCTAGAGCACTGATTTGAAGTATTTCGGTTACGTGGCCTCTCTTCTAGTGGCTCCCTGAATCTCCCCGTGGCCTGAAGAACTTCAGTTAATTTCTTCAAAATAGTTAATTCGCAGCTGTTCGTCAGTTTGTCTTCCTGGATGGATACGGCTCTGACTTTTGGCTTAGAGATATTACATGCCGCTTCGATTTCTAGAGCCCCACCCAAAGCTTCAGTGCCGTTATCAAATTTGGCTAGTCGTAGCATTTTCTGAGTTTCTGGATCTCTGACACCATCCACGAAATATTGGGCAGCAAGTTTCAGCAAGCAATTCCTCTGTTGCTCCCGGGTACGGCAATTGAATGAGACATCTAATGTCTGCCTCAAATTCTTACAGGTTTTCACCAGGTTTCTGATGTCGAGACTTTACTGGTGCCTGACAGAGTTTTCTTCTATGTTGGTCGCCAAATCGTCTCTCCAGGGCAGCTACAAGTATGTCATATTTCCCCTGTTGGCTGATGGGAATGGTCTGTAGTGGTTTCAGGGCAGATCCACGGAGCTCTACGACTAGTGATGTAGCCATTTCTTCGTTATTCCAAGCGTTGGCAACAGCAGCGGCTTCAAATTGTCTTCGGTACATTGTCCAGTCTCTTTGACCGTCATACGTTGTAGGTTTGATGTTCTGTCCCGTGGCGAATACCCTCTCGGTGGGTCCTTGATTTTTTAGTCTGGTAACTTCTGCTTGCAGATTCTTCATTTCTTTCCGGAAAATGGAAAATCTATCACGAACACTCCGGAAGAAGCCAGGCCACTCTATATGATTCTCGACCAGAGCATCGAGATAATTCCATGGTTCCTGAATCTTCGCGGCCGGCGATGACTCATACGTAGACGCGACAAGGCTAGTTCTATAGGGAAACACAAAAACATTCGGATGGTTGCTGGGCGTGACAATATTTTTAAAATTTGGCGGATTCCAATGAGGCCTGCAACCTGTAAAATCAAATCGCTTGCATAATGAGCAAGCATCAGAATTATTTAGAAGAGTATTAGAAAATATACATATAATAAAACATAACATAACATCAGAATATTGATTCTTCCCCGTATCTTATGGCCAATAGTAAATTCCCATCCATATGATACAAGAGTTTATTCCTCATAATGATCGATGAACAAATATATATTTTTTTTAATTTATTTACGTGCCGACGTATAAAATAACTCAATATTTTCCAAAAATATCAACTTCATATTGAATATTCTTCGTATATTACGGCCATAAGTAAATTCACCTACTTTTCTTTAGGTTGTAATAGTTTGAACGAATTTTGCAGAAGCTTTCATTCAACCTGATAGAAAAAGGCAAATTTTACATAATAACCGAGGAGAAAGGAAATTTTTTATAAAAAAATAGATGAATATATTGTTTTGTGTTTGATTTTTGTGGAATCATTTTCAGCGTTTTTCAAATGTATAATCATTGGCCACTAGTAAAGTTCCCTTATTTTCTTTATATTTTTAAAATTTTTGGGAATTAAATGAGGCCAGCAACCTGTAAAATCAAATTACTTGCATAATGAGCAAGCATCAAGATTATTTAGAAGAGTACAAGAAAATATACATATAATAAAACATGATCTAAAATCAGCATATTGAAGATTCCTCGTATACTATGGCCAATAGTAAATTCCCATTGCGTCCAAATATATTCAGTATTTTTCAAATAAATAATCT
Source organism: Pissodes strobi (assembly GCA_016904865.1). Lineage (NCBI taxonomy): Eukaryota > Metazoa > Arthropoda > Insecta > Coleoptera > Curculionidae > Pissodes > Pissodes strobi. The sequence goes on along the minus strand of MU193812.1, from coordinate 14,441 downwards.
TCATACCGAATGTTCCTCGTATGATGTGGCCCCTTTTTTCTCTATATTATTCAAATTTTGAGAAATGAAATGAGCCCTGCTGCCTAGATATAAAAACATTGTATAATGCGGAATGATCTTAGACGAGTAGAAGAGCACATGACATAAAATATTTCAGCGTTTTGTTTTGAAAATACCATCAGCATATTGAATATTCCTCGTATATTAAGGACAATAGTCAATTCCCATACATATGAAATATGTGCTCATTCCTTATGGACCTATAAAACATTTAATTATTTTCCGAAAATATCAGACTTCATATTCCTCGTATAATGCGGTCATTTAATTATATAAGTTTTGGGGAATTAGATGAGGCCTACAAGTTGTAAAAACAACTCATCCTTTTCACAAGACTTGCTAGAAAATTACAACAAAATAAATATGTTAAAATATCATGTTCATATTAAATGTTCCTCGTATATAACGGACACTAGTAAATTCTCCTCATTTTCTAAGCTTAGACGAAGTAGTTTAAGGCCTAAAAAAATTATTCATTTCTTGCTTAAAGATCGAGAAGAAAGCAGTCAAAAAGTTGTTCATTTACGTGAAAATACAAATAAATCAGTATTTCTTTTCAAAATCATCATCTACTTATTGAATTCGTTTAATTCCCTTTTGGAAATATAAGCTGAACGAAATTAGGCCTCGCTAAAGAGCTCATAAAGCTTATATGGCATCGTTAATAAATATCTAATACGTTTCCCTTGACCACATTGCCATATTTTGATTAAGTACTAATTTGACCGATATAATTCAATATTTTTCTTCCTTAGTAATTTCCCCCAATTTTCTGCAGGTTATATAAGTTTAGACGAATTGGCCGAGGCCTGTAACTTAATAAAAGAGCACATGCCCTGCAACATGACCGAAGACCAGCTGTCAGAAATCTGCAGAATGATGGACATCAACAAGGACGGCTTGGTGGATCTGAACGAATTTCTTGAAACCTTCAGGATGGTGGATCCAGAAAGCAAAAGGAAAAATATGCCTAACAGTCCCGATAATAGCAATTTCACGAATAGTAATAGAAGTCCTAAACATAGTCAGAAAGGTAATTAGGTTTTATATAGTTGAGGTGTTAACATTTTAAGGCATATTATTTTATTTTAGAAAACGAGCACAAACCTCCAGCGGGGAACCACACCAGAGAAAATGGGGACAAGAACAGCATCTTCGTCGAGGCTGCGAACGCCATCACGCCAGAAACTTCTAAAGTTGGAGAAAGTGCCAATAATAATTCTAATCCAGACGACTCCCTATCACCTTCGAATCGGGGAGGAAAGTTCTCTTTGCAAGTCCAACTCCACGACTTTAATTCGAATAAGGATGGCGTCGAAAACGGTGACGGTTCGACGTCGGCGTCGGCACCTCATAGAAACGGTTTCATGGCTTCGCCCGTGTTGAGCAGTAGAAGGGGATCTCAAATTTAAGAAATTTAAGAGAAAAACTACTTTAAGGTATACAGTGTCTCAAAAGCTCGCAAGAATTGAGTATAATATGTATATTAAGATTAAGTGTCTCCCTGTTTCAAATAACTTCAGAAATGTCCAATTTTTCAACGCGATAAGTTAATTAAAATTATTTGAGTGAAATTTGTAAGTAGTATGCAAAGTTTGCTTCTTATTGAACGTTGCTCGTATATTACGACCACTAGTAAATTCCCCTGTTTTTCTCTAGATTATATAAATTGGTAGTAACTAGATGAGGTCTATAAAGCGATATTTCAACGCAATTTTTAACGACATTTAGAAGGTGCTACAGACTTCCTGAAGAAAACATCTCCTCGTATATCATGGCTATCTCTCTAGCAAATTCCTATAATTTCCTCTATATTATATAAGTTTGGACGAATTGGATAAGGCCTAATGATAGGAAAGCTAATTCCTTGCATAGATTCGTGCCAAAAAATAGCCATGAGAATTTGTTGTAGACAATATCACCTTCATACTTCATATTGGACGCTCTCGGTATATTGCGGCCTCTAGTAAATTCCTCTAAATTTACCGGTTCCGACATTAGGATATTGACGCATTGTATACTTTAAATTCAAAAATATTTCTATTCTAATATTAAATTAATAAGGAAAGTACATATATCATTGTCAAAGACACATTAACCCTAAGAAATATATCATTTTCCTTCTAAACATACGCTTGAAATATCTTCCCTATTAATAGAGTATTTTAAGAAAACAGTGAAATGTTGCCGAACGGTCAATATTTCTTTAATTATTATTATATTGTATCAAACTATATGAAAGCTACAATTCTAATATTCATAATATTTATAGGTTTTCCTAAAAGGGGGTAAATATGCACATAAACGTTTTATTTTCCACGAATGCAAACCAATTTCGGCCTTTATATTTCGGGACAAAATTGCCAATATCATAATAGCCATCTGGCCCAAATTACCCGTCATTTGCATTGTTTTCAAAGTATTTTGATATGAAATTTTTATATAATATTTTGATGATTTGAATCTCTCTTTCAAATAATATATCGACTTAATATATGCTTGAATAGTAATACTGTCGGCCTTCTCCACTGATGCAATGTATTTTCGTCCCGTAATTCTATTATTTTACCCGAGAATAAAAAAAGGAGGAGAATAGAGTGCGCAAAAGTCAGTGGCAGGCCCTACATTTAAATTATATACCATAGTATACTTAAGTAGACCTTTCATAAGCAATAACTACGTTCAATTATTTATTTGTAGACCATATATACAGCTTTGGAAAGCCTGTATTTGGAGACACATTTTGGGTTAGATTGAGTTAACCTAAGCCAGTCATAAATTCCTAAAATGCGCTTTAGCCATTTAGTGTTAAAAATCACTTTAAAGAATATAAGTTTAAATTTTAGCATTATAAAAAACGGTAATTATCAACTTTCCCAAGGCAATACGTGTCGATTTACCCTCGTAAAATATAAGAGAGTATTGTGGGTTGCCTAACGCCTTCGGTAAATTGTTAAATTGTTTTTTCTTCTTCTATACTCGACGCGCCGAACAGATTCACCAATCGCGGAAACAATTCGTCTTATTTTATGATTGAATCGACCCACTGTTTTGTTTTTCATTTCGATTTTTCTTATCCATAATACAAAAAATAAAAATAGAATGTGTTAACGAAAGTTCCTATGTTTGGAACCATTGGAATCATAAAATAAGAAGAATTATTGTATCCGTGTTTTCCGTGTTTGGTGAATCTGTTCGGCGCGCCGAGTATAATTCCAACACACAAATCAATTTGTGTGTTCAACGTGTATCTTCAGTATTACATTTGGTCAAGTACATACCGAGATAATTAAAACTTTCCGAAATTTGTCATTTGCTGTTCGGTACCCAAGAAAGGTACCCACTCTTGCGTTCCAGCTCTACATAACGGAAGTGGTATTCTGAATTAAATTAATATATATATATGAAGCATTCTTCTTACGCCAAAGTCATGAAATATTCTTACACACGCTCTTTGAACTCAAGGGCCCCATAGTCACCCACGATTGGTCCACGACTCTCCACGAAAACTGAACTCGTCATTGTTTGGCACTTTGTCACGGATCGTGGTATCATCTTCTCCGTAACCTGGGATAGAAAAGAGAACAATCATTCTTCTTCTTCTTTGAGTGCTTATCCGTAATTTGAACTTTTGAAACGGCTGCCCTGGAAAGGCCGGTTATTGTAGTACTAAACCAAGTTCTTAAATTTCTTAGCCAAGAGATTCTCCTCCTGCCAGGTCCCCTCCCCTGCAGAACCAGCTGTGGGAGCTCATAACGTTGTTCATTCCGCATTATATGACCCAAGTACTCGAGCTTCCTAGTCTTAATCGTCTCTACAATCTCCATATCTCCCTTCATTCTCTCGAGGACTACCACATTTGTAGCGTGGGCCGTCCAAAGTATTTTAAGTATTCGTCGATAAAGCCACATCTCAAATGCCTCAAGCTTTTCTGTGAAATATTGAGTGAGCGTCCATGATTCTGCTACATAAAGCAACACTGGGAACACATAACAGCGAAGCATTCTTATTTTTATTGTTAGATTAAGGTCGTGGCTTTTGAAAAGATTGGACATTTTTAGAAACGTCACTCGGGATTTTTCAATCCGGCACTTAATTTTACGAGAATGATCCCATTCTTTGTTTATTGTTGTTCCTAGGTACATGTAGGAAGCAACTCTTTCAATTTGTTGGTTTCTGATAGTCCGTTGCCACGTTACGATGGTTCCTTTCCGGATGATCATGAATTTGGTCTTATCTATGTTCAGCGTTAGACCGTATTTGTGACTGGTATCTTTGACTCTTGTCATGAGTTCTTGTAGGCTTTCAATATCGTCAGCAAATACTACGGTGTTGTCTGCGTACCTTATATTGTTCAATCGTTGGCCGTTTATAGATATTCCTAGTTCTATGTCATCTAGGGCTTCTTTGAGTATCTCTTCTGAGTATAGGTTAAATAATAGGGGTGGGAGGATACATCCTTGTTGTACTCCTATTGAGTCCTCTTTGTATTTCAATTGCATCGCTGTCTTCGCCTTCTATTCGTATATTTGCTGTTTGGGTTTGGCCCCAATAGAGATTTACAATAATTGTTAGGTCCCGGTCGTCTAATCCGATTCGTCTAAGAATTTCCACCAGTTTTCCATGTCGGACTCTGTCAAATGCCTTTTGATAGTCCACGAAGTATGCGTACATATCGCAGTTCATATCACGACACCTTTGACATAGCACTTGGACACAGAAAAGTGCTTTTCTAATACCCATTGCATTCCTGAAACCAAATTGCGTTCTTCCAATGTGCTCTTCAAAGGGCTTATATATACGCTGGTGTATATCCCTGAGGAAAACCATCAAGAGATTGCTCATGAGACTTATTAAGTGGTACTCTGAACATTGTTTAGCGCTGCGTTTCTTAGGAATAGGCATGAATGTTGATTTCAGCCATATAGTCAGTATGTTTTCTGTAGTGTATATGTAATTAAAAATATTTGTCAGCCACCTTATTCCCCCGTCATCGAGAAGTTTTAGAAGCTCAGAGTGAATGTTGTCTGGGCCAGGTGCTTTGTTATCTTTCATACGTTTTATAGCTTTTTCAACCTCATCTAGCAGTATGAGTGGTGTAGAACTGTTTTATTCATTTGAATAATACTCCATGTAATATTTGAGTTCTGTATTCACCTTTAGAGAGATTATGTAAGATCGTTACGATACATAGCTTATATTCTTATTAACTACTTACATTAATTATTACTTAAGATTTTCGCTATGATTATCGTTATATTATGTTGTATAATACTGCTTATACTAATTAATATCGATTGTCCCTCAGCCTTCTAATCTCCTATATATATCGAGTTGATGTAGATTCAAGACTTGTATATATTATTATAATAACAGTGCAAGGTCTTAAGGTTAAGTCATCCTTGCTGTCTGCGTTTGGTAGCGCGTTCGTTGAATTGAAACAATAATACTATGTGTACCAGGTAATATAAATACCGTTCGCTTAAACCTCGAACCGGACGGATTACCTTCACTGATCTAATTTCTGAAATACGGAGTGTTTTCTTGATACCCTACAGTGGGCCTGTGTCGTCTCCCGAATTATCGATTGTAATTTGTTCTGGTCTATTATCTTTGAAAAGCAGAGAGATGTACTCTTTCCAGGTTTCGACTTTCTGTCTTTCATCGATTATAACAATTCCATTGTTGTCTACTAGCTGTCCCAAAATATGGTGTTTGTATATTCCCGTAGCTTCTTTTACTTTTTTTATGGAGATTGAATTGATCGTGTTTTTCTTCAAGCATTTCGATTTCGCGACATTTCTCTTGTATGTTGCGTTGTTTGGCTCTGATTTTCTGTCTGATTACTCTGTCAATTTCTTTATGTTTCTTGGGGTCTCTACTTTTCACTTGTCTTGTCTCCATTCTTCCATCAGGGCAAGAATCTCCCGTGTCATCCATGGTTTCTCTTTTCTTTCTGTGATTTGGAGATGTTTGTTACTGATGTTTGTGATGATCTCCTGTATAGTGCTTATCTGTTGGTCGATATTCGTCTCGTCTTGATTTAGCTTTTGTATGTTGTCATTGATATGAGATCTAATTAATGTATCTATTTCTGGATCTTTGATCTACGCAGGTCCCATCCTTTCTTTTTATCTTTTTTACCCTGATTGGACCCACTAAGTCACCACGTCGTTTTTGTCCTCTCTTAGCATCCCAATCACCCATAATGATGTTCATATGAGATTTTGTTTTTTTTTTTAAGATATCTGATAGTAATTGGTAGAATGCCTCAACCTCTTCCTCACTTCCGTCAGTTGTAGATGCGTATATTTGTACAATATGGAGGTTAAGAGGTATGGTCTCTAGAGTTGGATTATAACTATTGTTCCAGATATTCAAACGAAGTTTGTAACGTACTTGGAGAGGTTTTTGCTGATAATGAATCCAACGCCATATTCATGCACGTCATCAGTCCGACCTGAGTAGTAAACATCATGATCACTTATTCCCATAATATCTATTTTCAACCGGTCCATTTCCTGTATAGCATTATGTGCTTTTCCGCTTTGATACATTGTGCGCACGTTCCATGTGTATATCTTGATGTTAGACTTGTGAATATTAATTGATTTATACTCTGTTTTATTTGTTCGTAATGATGATATATTCTTTTCTCAGGGATTTCACTGGCTAATGACCTGAAAGGCCCTGTGGTCCATCTGCGAATGACCTCCCCTGCCGGATCTTGTGTTCCGATTCCCATGATCAGTATCTCTTACTTGTTCATGTAGTGATGCCATGACAATTTTACTAGGGGTGTTCGTGTGAACCTTTAATGCAGTAGTTTCCCTTTTGCTTTCTGCATCCTTATGCCGTTGACGAGTAGTAGTTCGTCCTGCCTTTAGAGCCAATTTCTTGACCCCATGACAAAGAGTACCCTTATACTTGTTGGACCTCCACCTGAAGCTGTTGGCCAACAAGTGGGGACTGCTTATTCCGGCCGTCATTCGGTCGTCTGAGCCTCTTTAGTTGTCTAGCAGGGTGCACCGGATAACCTAGCAAGCTAAGTTATCACACTAGCTTGCGAGGTTGACATTTGGTCTGGCATTTTTGTTCTTTTTTTGCCTTCGACCCTTACACCCCAAAATCATTAGTAGGATTAATATACTCGATATTGTATGGATTGGGCATTACTGAGTGATGGGCATTACACGAAGGGAAATTTTAAGGGTATATCAATTTAAAAATATACCTGACTGATCCAGATCCTTAGTCACCAATTCCATGTCATCTTCGTTAAGGACGACAGGCGAGATATCATCATCATCAAGCGCGTTGGAGCATGAGTGTCCCTTGCATTCAAAGCAGAGATTCCCCGGATTGCTGAACATTTCATTCCTGCTTTCCGGCAACTGCAGTGACCTCGGCATCCGAGGTAGAGCACTGACTTGTAGGACACGCTGCTGAGTATTTCTAGAGGTGCTGGCCATGGTGGGTATGGGTATTAGGCCGTACTTTGTTTTTTTTTTTCATCCCCACTGCAGAGGACTTTTGGCGTGTCCCAACCACAGCTGGACCTGGTGGTATGTCCGAATGGCATATTGTCGAGCGATCGCTTGAGTGGGGGGAAGAGATGCTAGCTTAATGTTCGCTTTGGCTACGGCTTTGGTGAACAGGTCGGACTTTATGTCATCCAACGAGGTGTGTCCATAAATGGCTAAACGGAATTTTTGCCTAGCAGCGCCTATCTCATCAGCACAAGCATTGTTGTTTTTGAAGACAAGCGCAGCGTGGTGGAATTCCATGTTCCTTTCCAAAGTTTTTATAAACTTCATTTTCCCTGAAGGTATGATGACGTCGTATCACACCCACTGAAGGCATGCAGAAGCAGAATGTTTGGTTTTGAAGTATCCGAGTTCTAGAAGTGTCTGGGAGAGTATAAAGTGTTTCCCTTGATCCTCTCCCAGGCCTTATTAGTGAAACTTTTGATGTGGAAGGTGCTAACGCTGGGAGTAGGACCTAGAGGTCAGTGTCCTCTCCAACAATTATTCAGTGATAAGTCAATAGCAGTCGTATTAATGAGTCTGTCAGCATCCTCTGCTACTTTTACAACAAACCCTTCATCATCCAGCTATCTATGGAGCATTCTAATTGGATGCCTTACAGCTTGTTTGTCGGTCGATTCTTACTGTTCACCTTCTTTTCCTTGCAGATGGCGATAAGCTCAGACATCATTAGCATGGGAGAGCTCTTGGTGCAAGAAGCGGAGGAGGATGAGAAGACTATATTGCAAAGGCTTAACAATTTGGCTAAAGATAGTCTACCCGAGGGTTGGAAGAGTTGGACAGTCTGTAAGATGCCATGTTTTCTGAAAGGTGACATCGATCCGCAACTGTTAAATAAAACTCGTTTTGCGTTGCCTATAGTGGGAATTGCATTGGCTTTTGATCCAAGCGCCATCCAGTAGCTTTGGGGAGAAGCCTTACAGAGACATAAAGTCTAAGATGCTTAAGTGGAGTTTTTGCAGGAGGTTAATTTAGCAGGAGGCAGCCTTGTCGATTCAAATTAGAGGTTCATCACATATTCAGCATTTGGTTTTCTACTCGTTAGCCGCACAGCAGCATCTAAGCTTCTGGCGGTGGGCGATTCGGATTAAAATTCAGATCAGCTGGAAGCTCCTAAGAAGCAAGCTGTTTCGACTCACCTGGATGTTTTGGAGCAGAGGTCTGAACAGACCCATTCTATGTTACAAGACATTTTAGAGAGATTGTCTGCCCGTTCGCTGGCAGACAAACAGGATCATTTTTCAGAGATATCAGGCGATGATGAGGTTGACGAGAACCCCTTAGAGGATGGGAGTGTTTGTTCCAGCTGGTAAACTCCGGTTTTTATAACCTCTTAATAACGAGGATGGATTTTCCTTTGATTTTGCGCCTGCAACCAAAGAACCAAGTCCGGAATTAAGGTTGCAGGGGATTGAATGTCAGAGATTGAAAAGGTCTTCGTGGGACAAAGTAAGATACGCTGAGGTTCAGAAAAAGTATCTTGCGTCCCGCGTTTTTTCTCATCTCCTTGTTGGACTTGGTCTTAGCACGGTCTCTAGTAATTACAGTAGTTTTTTGGCGAAACCAGACGGTTCCCTTGGTACGCTGTGCCATGGCATGCTAAAGCAGAGGCAATGTTTCCAAGAAGGAATATCTGATGTTCATTTCCAAACATCCGGAATTTGCTCATGAGCTTTTTGGAATTTTTGTTGGACCACACTCTAATTTTAATGTTGTATCGGATGATTTGTTACAATTTATTTGCGGAAAACGAGCCGAAGTTATTGATTTGCGCCGTAAGTATCATAGCGGATCAAATCCGGCGATAACTCCCATTTTGGATAAAATCCCACCTTCTTCTACGCACCTTTTTGAGGAGGAGCATTTTGGGCGTGTTAGAAAGGAACAAGGTCTTAAGCCACAAAGTTTAAAGAGACGCTTTCCTCAAAATTGGCATTCTAATGATCGCCATTGGAAAATTCAAAGAAGATCTGATAATAATAATTCATATTCGCGTAATAGTCTGATCTCAGAAAAGCCCGGTACAAGTCAGAGGAGTAAAGTTCAGGATAAGGATAGATTTCGTCACCAACATAAAAAATACTCCGCTTAGGGATAGAAAAAAACCGTAATAAATGACTACGAGAATCAAAAAAGATTTTATGCAGACCAAATGAGGGATTTCAGAGCTCGTTGGGAATTTTTGGGTGCTCCAATAGCCATTTTAAAAATAATTTCGGGGTATGCGATTCCTTTCGTTCGTCAGCCGCCATTGATTCAACTAACCCAACTAACCTAAACTAACCTTATGAAATTGGATTGCAGGGTATTTAAGGGATTTAGGTTTAAGAGTGGTTGTTTACTTGGACGATTTCCTAATTGTAAGCCAAGATGCGAAAATATTGGAAAGCCAGGTTGTACACAAGCAATAGAAGTTCTCATTTCCCTGGGTTGGAAAATAAACTTCGAAAAGTCGGTTCTTTTTCCGGTAAAAGAACTGGAGTATCTGGGGATTATTTGGAACCGTTCAAAAAATGTGAAAAAGGTATCTTCATTGAAGAGAATGGCTCATTCCAGGAAATTGGAGACTCTGCTGAAAACGAAACGTTGGTCTTGGAGAGAGGCCAAATCAGTTTTGGGCAGCCTAAATTTCTGCGCATTCGTAGTTCGTCTGGGCCGCTTGCACTTCGGACAGATGCAAAGGCTTTGAGCGCGCCTTCCGGAGATGAATCCCGACAAGGTTTTCCCCATAAGTCTTCTTGCTTTACAAGACATGCTTTGGTGGTCCCGGGCTGTGCATTCCTGCTATCCGCTCTTTTAAACGAGTGTAGATTTCCATCTAGCAACGGACGCCTCGGATTCAGGATGGGAAGCTCAACTCGGAGACATGCTGCTATCGGGAAGGTGGGCGGATCATCAAAATTCTTCGCATATCAACCGGAAGGAATTATGCGGAGTCTTCGAAAGCGTAAGGAGAAATATTCCAATGTTGGAGCACAAGTCGATTCTTCTAATGGCAGACAACAAGACGGTAGTCTCGTACATCAACAAAGAAGGGGGCACAAAGGCTTTAAATCTATTAATCCAGACAGGGGCATTGCTAAATCTGGAAAGTCTTCATAATATTCGCCTGACAGCCCAGTTTATTCCGGGGGTTTTTAACTCAATTCCGGATTGCCTTTCGAGGCACTTGGAAATGTCAGATTGGCACCTGTTGGAACCAGCAATGGAAAGAATTTTTCAGGCTTGGGGTTGCCCTCAAATAGACTTATTTGCCACCATGTGACTCGGTGTCTGAACGACCCGCAAGGGGTATTTGTGAATGCGTTCAGCAGAGATTGGGATTTTCTCCTAGCTTGGGTGATTCCTCCGCCCACACTGATTCCCAGAGTTCTTCAGCACTTAAATCAGGTCAAATGAATGTACATAGTAATAGCTTCGAAGTGGAAAAAGGTGTTCTGGAGGTCAGATCTCCGAGCCCGGGCGTTATTTCCTCCGCTTCCGATTCAAGACCTGCATTACAATCTGATCAACTTGCAAACGGGAAAGCCACTACCCGAAGCTCGGTTGGTATGTTTGGAGGCTTGGAACGTTCGGGGTGGTGTGACGTAGTAGCTGGCTGGAGTGAGGCGGATATTTCTTTATTGCAGTCTTCGTGGAGAAAATCGACGCTAAATACTGACAGCCGTCCCTGGAAAAATGGGCGTAGCTGGGCAATTTCTAAAAATATATCAGTCAATAAACCTGCCCCTGGATATTATTATCCTATTCTACATCAGATTAAGAAGCTATCTTAGAATAGCATCTTGGTAAATAAGTCTGTGATCTGCTCTTTTGCGAATCCCGAGAGAGGTTCTTTTTGTCCTCACATCCGACTGTTAAACGGATGCTTATGGATATCAGGTTGAAATCTCCCAATTAAATCCAGTAAAAGCGTGTGGGATATTAGCATTATTTTGAGATGGATTAGATCCCATCCTCCAGATACCAACAGCCTTTTCCAAGCTTCAAGATATTTCACGATTCTTCTTTTATTAACTTCGGGTAGAAGGGACCCTGCTGAGTATTTGTAAAGAAAACTTACAAATGTTTTCAGAGTATGCCGTTTTCTGGCCATCTTTCGGTTCTAAAACAGACAGGCTGGTTGAAAAAATTTAAAAAATGATGAGAAGAGCATTGACGTAAGTTTCTGGCTAGGGAAATTTTTAGGTAAATAACAAAATAGATCTTATATGGGTCAAGCGGCAGCACAGGCATAAAATATGAGCGTTTTCCCCTTAAAAAGTAGAAAACGCTTATTTTCAGTCTTGCTGAAGCTTGACCCATCATTTTAAGACCTTGTCGACAAAAAAGATGTCGCAACTTGTGCGGCAGCAGAAATGGAAGGAAAAGGGCAAGAGGGAGACACTCTGAACGCAAGAATGATAGAAGGTAATCCCATATGGGTCAAGCTTCAGCAAGACTCAAAATAAGCGTTTTCTACTTTTTAAGGGGATGAGCATTTTCCCCCATATTTTGTCATTTCCTAATTTCAATAGTACATGCTTTAGGCATCTTTGTATATATTTCTCTAGATAGTACCAATATAACTAATAACAATGGAGCTAAAATTATGTAGATACTTATACTCTAGTTTATTTAACAGATTTTAATGAAAAATATGTTTTACATGTTAGCGAACAACGCAAATAATTATGAGGACGATTTAGACATTCAATGATATAACTTTTAGAGCGGACTGCAGTCAATTGATTCTTGTCACAATGGGAAGGAGCAGTGTAATTACCATTCGTTACAATCTTGTCATAACATTCTAAAACAAATATTCGGATATAGCACCCTTGCAATCGGAAAAATGTGTCTCCAAATAAGGGTTTTATATGGTATTGCCTAGCCTAGCATTTATAAAACTCATTAGATCGTAGGTAGATGATTTCGCGTTAGGTATATTTTATATAGATATATTCCTATTGACTATTGATTGAGCCAATGATTTTTTTCTATAGGTGATGTCCCGTTTGTTGTTAGTTGTTAGCGGTTATAGAAATATATCATATTATATTAAATATAGTAAATTATATAGCATCTGACAAAAAATATCACTAATATATGTACGAATACGAATCTACTTGATACGCTTCAGAAATTATATAACATAATGAAACTTGTAGTAAGTAATATGGTTAAGGCTATGAATAATGAATTACAGTACAGAACAGGGTTCGACTAGAGGATGATGAGCACCCAGCCCCACTTTAACAGCTATATACACGATTAGCTTTCATTTTGCGTATGGGTTGGCCAAAAATAGTTCACGCCAGTTTACTTATAGAGGGTTATGTTGTGCTTTGCGACTAAATTATTGATACATCGAAAATCTGCAATCCGGACGAATTTTCTAGCTGGGCAGATGCTCAAGCCTCTGGTCTGACCTTATCTGCACTTATATTCATCATGTTCCAAAATGTAATTGTCGTATGCTTTGTAACAACATAGTAAGGGAATAGGAAATAAGGCCATAGGGCCTAGCATCTTAAATTTTTCTACACCCTCTTCTGAAAATATGGCTCTAAAATAAATTCTTTAGGTTTGAAAAATGACATTTTGCGCATTATAACGGGTTGCAGCATGCAAATTTAGCTAAATTTAGAGCGAAACAGCTTTCACTTTTTCATCTAAGTTTGCTTTAATCTATCTGATGATGTCTATTTTCGATTTAATGGCAATTTTCAAGCCTATTTTAATATCAATAATTTTCAAACATCAACAGAATTAATTTTTCAAAATAAATTATTGGTCTTTAAAATACAATGGCAATATATCCATTAACCTACAAATATTATTATTAAACCTTTAACTAACCAAAGCTAACTGAAATGAAAAGTAGATATCTGACAACCCTGTCCAAACTATCCGGTCTCGTGTTTTTGTTTCGCCCTCATTTTCAAGATCGTACAAATTCGTTAGGCCTCGTGCTTATTGCGCCGCCCACATGCTCGTTGTCATGGCAACTGACGTATGAATATAAACTTAGGACAGGGTTGGCTTCAGGCCTTAGTCAGATTAAGGATTATTTGTCACGTCATAAAGGCAAGTCCTGATTTAATTTTTCTTACTTATCAATAATTATGGGAGCTTTCAATTACCCTTTTCGAAGTTGTCGGAAATGTGCTAGTATAATGTTAATTCTTTTCTGTATATCTCGCAGAGACTCGTCTATATTGTTACAAAGCCAAATATGTTATCATAGTGTTGCTATAAAGATATATGTATATTTTGTGGACCAATCTCTCTGTGTGTATATATTGGACCAAAAACAATTTTTGTGAACAAAATTTCGTCCATCCTCAAGTAGATTTTTTTTTAAAATACATAGTTTAATTCCTATCATTTCTCGTGTTGCTTTTACACTAACGTTTAGGTTTAGTTACAATAATTTAGTTTCATAGTTATAGTTTAGTTAACTGCAGGCGGTATTATAAGAAAATTTAGTATATTTTTTTAAATTTTATGTATATTTTGTA
>MU193811.1:0-12296 GCA_016904865.1 Pissodes strobi | reverse complement strand
CTCAATTGTTGGTGGTGAAATGAAAACACAAAATGAATCTAAACGGGGCTGTAGTTATATAGAATTTTAAAATTCCCTATTAGTTTTAAGAATTAAAATTGTTTACTTACCGATTCTCTTTTTGTTGATGTTTCGTATTGACTTCCAACTGGCGTGATTGTTATTTCATTTCTCACCTAAAAACAAATTTGTTTTAAATTACTCATAATGTAGAATAAAGGTATCCAGGTAGTTGGTATAGAAAGTGTAGATCGATATGTCTAACTAGAATATCCGAAATAATCATAACAGAGAAAATACACCGGCGCCGGCGCGGCGGTTGTTGTCAAGTTCTACGCAAAATAATCTTGGACATCGAAAACGGTCAAATTATCGAGCGCCTCAATTCGCAGGACCGACATTTATGTAAAGGACTTTTAATACGTTTTCGGGCCCGAACGAAGAAAATGTTACGTCAATGGCGTCGCAGTTGCAAAATCTCTCCTGACAAGTTTTGTTATATTTGTGGGGAATTTATGGTAAAGTCACAATCCAGACCATTTTCTGAAAATGTGAAAAAAGTTTATTTCATGTATTTTGGTATTTTAATCGGAGGTCAACACAAGCAGTGGGCTCCCCATGTGCTGTGCAGCTGTAGGGTGTCATTGGCGCAGTGGATAAAAGGCAAGAGAAAAAAATATCCGAATTTGCCTTCTGCCGTAGGACCTGTTCCTCACAATGCAGACTTACCAGTACCAACTGCGCCTTCAGATTGGCAATATATTGTTTTGGGTGATAATAACGCATCATCAGGGAGTTCAGAAGAACAGTGTACCGATCCCACTTTTGCTCCAGGTTGCAGTTCCGACGAGCCACATTTGATTGTTCAAAGTGAGTTAAATCATTTAATACGTGTTTTAGGGTTGTCCAAGCAGCAGTCATAGCGTCTTGGGTCTCGTCTTAAGGAGTGGAACTTACTAGTCAAAGAAATATACGACTTTGCATTCTGCATTTTACATTATGGAAATTTCGTTATGCGCGTGTACTGATGGTTTAATGCAATAACTCAATATCGAGCATACTCCCTGTGAGTGGCGTTTGTTCATAGACTCATCGAAATATAGTTTAAAAGCTATGCTATTACATAATGGAAATTCAAAACCATCTATACCTGTTGCCCCTTCAGTGACAATGAAAGAAACCTATGAAAATATGGGCATCCTTTTAGATAAAATAAACTACAACCGGTTCAAATGGCAGATATGTGGGGATTTAAAAGTCACAGCAATTTTGGTGGGGCTATAGGGAGGAGTTACGAAATATTGCTGTTTTCTTTGTTTGTGGGAGAGCCGTGCAACATTATGTAACGAAAATATGGCCGGAAAGGAGTGAACCAACCAGACTCTCAAAATGTTAAATATGTGCCCCTTGTAGATCCAATAAATGCCCTTTTGCCTCCTCTTCACATTAAACTTGGACTGATGAAAAACTTTGTGGAGGCTGTGAATAAAGAGGGTAAAGGATTTAAATACCTAAGACAAGTCTTTACCCAGTTATTGAGCCAGTTATTGGGCCACAAATTAGAAAATGCTGGTCGATGTTAATTTGTAAGCATAGTGAGGGGATTTTTAGGTAACGATATGGAAGCAAACTACAAGCAACTAGGTAATGAACTTTTAGGCTCCTACAAATCGTTTGGTTGCCGGATGTCATTAAAAATTCACTTTCGCCATTCCCATTTATCATTTTGTATGTGAATTTGGGCGCTGTCAGCGACGAGCAGGATGAAAGGTTTCATCAAGATATTAGGACAATGGAAATTCGGTACCAAGGGCGATGGGATCCAGCCATGATGGGTGATTACTGTTGGTGTTTTAAGAGAGAAGTTGTGACCCCCCATAAAAGGAAAAAATAAATTAGTGTGTGACGTTTAGTTTTTTTTAGATGTTAATTTAATATAAATTAGTCCATATGCAGGGTTAAAAAATATTTTATGGATATTATATTTGAGAAAGAAAAACAACTTCTTAAGTTAAAAATCGGTCAATAATGGCTAATATTGAAGCTAGAAGTGAAAAATAGTGTATTATTAATCAGCAACGCTCCTCGGGACTTAATAATGATTGCCTAAACCGTGGTAATATACAATTTTTTCGTTACCAATACATCTACCATATATTATGTAATTATTAAAGCAGAATTAATTATATATTCCTGAAGTGAAACTTCTTTGCTGAGGGGCGACATTTGTCGATCGTTACGAGAATTTCGATCGCGTAAGTGGAGTTGGAAGAGTGCGTAAGCGACGACAGGAGGAGGAATATGCGCACGCCTGTTTGGGAGAGGGCCGGCAGGAGGGGAAATGGATGCGTAGCGTTGCCTAAATAGCATCTACGTATGTGTTAGTGGGAAAGGCCGGAAGGAGAGACGGTATACTAATAATTCTAATAATTTAACTGTTAAGGAAGAAATTTCACTTCTATCGACCGTGGATTTCACGCACAATTTTTTTTTTATAATTATTTGAATCAAATTACCTCTTCGAAATATTGCCACATTATTTATATTTTGTCTGGTCAGGTAGGCTTGGTAACTGTCAATTTGTGTTAAGATTTTTGCGTGTCAAGTCTCGTTTTACTGGTTCATTATGACAAGAGGTAAATAAAAACAACTTCTCAAGTTAAAAAATCAATAATAGTTGATATTAAAGCTAGTAGGGGAAAACATTATTTTTACGTTGATCGTATTGTCAGATCTACCCGCACCTGATAACAACTTTCTTATTTTATATGGAACGCACTGAACATTTTATACGTCTCTTTCTTTCTTCTTAGTCTGTGATCTATTCTTTTATTTCTAGATTTAAAAAGTTTCTTCAACTTTTTTGTGCTAATCTTTGCCGTGCTTTGTTTGGCCGTCCTGCTATCTATCTTATTTGTAGTCTACCTCTCAAACTCCGCTCTTCATATGGACGCCAATTGCTGATTTCGTTATTGCATCGTTGGTGTTTGTTCGTTATTTCCTGCTGACTCATGCCGTTTCCGATTCCCAGTACCTGCCTCTCCTTCGATATTTGGGCCTTCGCTATCTAGTCTAGATTTGCCACTGTGAATGTTCATATTTGTTTTTAATAGCTGGACACCTGTAACATTAAGCGTTGAACACTTTAATATTTAAATGCAGAGGTATTGTTCTCCTCTCAGAACAAAAGAAAATGTTTCGAATCATAATATAATCTTCTTTAAAATGTATGATTCTTTTCGCTGGCTCTGATGGCGTGGCTCAAATATTTGCATTCGTCCCTCAGTTCTATTACGGTAGGACTTACCGTTATTACGTGTTGATTCGTTAGTAGGGTGGTAATTTCCTTGTTTAGGCCATTTTGTCATCTATTACAAATTTACTTGTAAATATGTTCTATATTGTTGTGGAGGATTCATTCTTACCCTGGAATTGATTGCCTTTTGCTCCACAAATGATTGAAATTTTGTTTGGATTGTTATAGAGCCACTTCGGGCCCGGCTCAAGGATGTAAACTGCACAAGTGCAAGTTTAGTGACCCTTATGAAAATTTGTACCTAGTTTCTTCGATTCGGTGTCTATTCGGACACCGTTTTCAAGAAAAGCAAAAAACTAAAAATGAAAATGGTTAGCAAATACAATAAAACAGTAAAAAGCTCTTGCAGATTGTCAGGCTTTAACTTTTTTTTTTTTTTAAATTTACTTCTTTCAAATCAGAAACGACCAATGGCAAATCAGTCCGCAAATTACGACCGTTTAGTCAAGGTTAATATGTTGATTGAGACTTTCAAAGAACATCGCCAATGTCGGAGAAACTCATAATGTTAAGAACGTTCTAGGAGTTGTGGGGAGGTTGCGGCTAATGCTGGGAATCTTCCAGGGACCCAGCGCAAACCCCACATCGGCAGCTCTTCCACAATCTGAGAGGCGTTCTAGGACGGACCTTAGTTGTGGGGGGTTGGGGCTAATGCTGGGAATTTCACATCAGCAACTCCTTAGAAGTCTGGTGGGCGGTCAGCCAGGACCTCGCGTAAGCCCTTACTTACGCTGGGATTCTTTCCACAACCCGGCGCATACCCCACATTGGATGTTGCCTCCATAATTTCGCAGCCTGCGGGGCCGTATGGGACATGTGCTTTGGTGGAGTTGGGGCTAATTCTGGGAATCTTACAGGGATCCAGTGCTAGGTTAATAAAAATACGGAGTGGCTGCTGAAGCGTTCACTCCCTGCGGCCAGGGTTCCGGCGTCCTGTTAAAAAGACCCCAGGGCTTCACTAAAGATGCCAAGGAAGCAAGCGCTAGTGTAAACGAACGTCGGTCAGGGCTCCAGTAATGGTGCCAAGACTACTGATTCTCGAGGCTCTCTTATAGGTGCAGAGAAGTCAGGTGGCGTCCTGAGAGGAAATAAGATCTATTCAAGGGACGAGGAATCATCTACTTCTTGCCGACTGTCAAACATTGGCGGGGGTAGGAGGAGTGCACTTCGGCGGCTCATTGCTAAACCCGGAGGGCATAAAAGGATTCAGCCAGGCTGTATGTTATTGCTGGGAGGGCGGGCTGCTTGCTTTGTAGTTGGCTCTGCCGTAGTCGGTAATAGCTATCTAAAAGGGAAGGTTATATCTACTGAATTTTCTAATTTACAATTGTAGGGTATATAAATGGTCGTATGTGTATTCTGGTAACCATTAAATGTATTTGCTACTTGTCAGAGTGTTTGCGACATTTCTGGTGAACGTCTTAGATATTTACTTGTGAGTAGGGATACGGGTCGCTAGTTGTTGTCCAATTTCAGTGGGTTGTCTCCGTTATATTTTTACTCCCGACTAGATATTATCTACTGAACAGGCTTTTTAGGCATTTTCTGATTTTTCTTCCCCTTTAGTCTAAAGCACATCGACTCGAATCGGTTGACACGGAAAAGATTATTCGGAAGATTTTTTTATGCACGCGTATTATATCAGAACTCGCGCATTGCATCGGCTTGGTTGACTCGGACCGGTCGGATCGACTCAGATATGTTTGCGTGCATAACAAAAATATACGAATATTTTTTCGGTGTCGTGCTTTAGGAATGCAAAATTCATTAGATTGTTTTGCTCATATCTTTAAGTAGGAATTATTAATCTCACTCCTTTAAAATAACATTTTCTTGCTTCACATATAATTTCAAGGTTAATAGATCTTACCTTACTTCCAGAAAAAATCTCCGATATTGACATATTTCCAGGGTTAAGTAAACTTCCACACAGCATGGTTGGCGTTGAAGTAATATGGTTGCCGGATGCCTTTTCCGGAGCTGTCAGCAGCCTAGCCAAGGTAGGACTAAACGATGATTTACCACCATTGACTGCTGCGTTGTTATTATCGTTTGGATTATTTTGCTTAATGGGAGCCTAAAACGTAGAAATATTTTTAACGTAATAGAACTAGTTTCGGATTCAACTGATACCGCTTGTAGGTTTAAATAATACAGATTTCTTCCTTTCAGTTAAGAAGGGGACACCATAATAATCACTGGTCAGTAGGAAATAATAAAGAATGCAATTTGTTCATTAAACTATATTTTCATAACATTAATGTCATTTAGGTTTCTGTAATTTTCCTCGATTTAAATATAAGTGACCCACGTCTGTCGGTTGCTGAGTGTACATGAAATTTTCGATATTTTCATAAAGATGAGGCGGTAATGCACTGAAATTGAATGTCCTATTCCGGTGTATTGTGCCGCTTTTAAGTGTTATTTACCGAGATTAGGTACAAAATGACTGTAAACCATCTGGCCAGTGATCAGTGCCACTTTTAAGAAGTTTTAAAATATGTCTCCTCTTTCATAATTATTTGCATCAATCTCTAAGTATTTAAGGTAGCTGTGTTATTTGGAGACAACCACTGAAATACATTCATTAGTTTAAATGGTGACAAGCGATAAAATCACATTATTTACTAGATATTTGCAATCATTTTGAGCTGTGCTCCATGGAAGCACTTTAGGGTTGGACGTTTGGGCGCGAAGACACTAGGACGCCAGCTATTTAGGCCAGAGAAAGTTTGCTGCGAGGAAATTAAACACATATTATTATAATAATTCTTCAGCTTTACATATTATTTAATTATTAAAATATAAAATACCACGCATTGCCCTCCGCTCGCTTGGCTCGCTCTGGGGGCGCAACAAACATAAATTAACCCAAGCAGGCATGCCCAACATCACACTATCTTTTATATTAGCATATCCTAGCTAGAGGTATTTCCTAAAATTCTGAGATGAATCTCTAAAATTAATTAATTAATTATTTTCCGCTGCAGTGGCACAAACACACACACTGTACGCGTGTATAGTTATATTTAATTACATTATATTGACATTACATAGTACAATTATGTTGAACAATTGAACAATTATAGAGCAGCTAAATACATGTTTATAGAATTTTGACACCTAATATATACTTAATTGGAAAAGCTATGTTCAATCTAATCATAGACACCTACATTAAAGTTTAAGTCTAAATAACACCAAATCTATACTACAATTCATACAGATTGATTTTAATCCTTAGTCCTGCCATCATCCAATTTCATCATTACAAACAAAATGTAGGTATAACAAAATTTCGCTATTCCCTAGTATAAGATAAAAAAAATCACATCAAACAAATGCACCTAGATGTGAAACATCTGTATGTGCATAATAAATACATAACCAAAATCAAGTTTAAGATCAAGCATGAACAATATTCGCTACAGTATGGTAGAAAGAATGCCGGCAAATCATTAAACTGATTACCAAGCAACAATTACACAATCCCAGCTTCATCCCAAAACCTAAAATAACCCTTCAAATGTTATATAGTTATCATGGATAAATTGTTTGCATTCCATTTTAAATCGCCCCTTAATTACACAATTTCTAGTATTATTTGGTAATAGATTATACATTTTTGGTCCGACATAATCAATGAATTTTAAGTTTAGATCATTGCTGCACATAGGCAACTGCATACGTCCGTCTGTCCTGGCTCGAGTTTCATATTGATGATTTATTGGCTGTTGTAGGCTATCATGTGCATGTATGAAGCAACAAGATGCAATCATATATATTGTTCTAATACTGGGAGTTTCTGGAGTGAATAGTTTGTTCGTCGGGTACATTCTGTCCTTTTTTAATATTATTTTTAGTATATGTTTCTGAATAATGTTGAGTTTATACAAGTTGTTGTTGTAAAGTCCTCCCCAAACTATAATTCCATATCCAACTATAGACTAATCAAGGTCTTGTAGACTGTTATTAGAATTTTCTGGTTAAGAAATTCCCTGAGGAGGTAGAATTTGCGTAACAGTTTACGTATTTTATTAGAAAGATAGTCAATATGTGGCCGCCATTTTAGAAATTGATCGATCATAATCCCCAGGTATTTTGTGTGAGGCACTTCATCTATAATTTGATCATCGATATTCATACTGTTAAACAATGGCCGGTTTGCCCTGGTAAGGGAAAACGCTATATAATGCGATTTTGTTAAATTTAAAGTCAGTTTATAACACTGAAGCCAGTTCTTTATAATTTTTAGTCCATGTATTGCTTTATTCTTTGCTATTTCCCAACTCTCTCCCTCGAAAACAAGAACAGTATCATCCGCATAAGAGATGCTCAGACCATCTATTTTTAGCCCCAATAGAGAATTAATGTAGGTTATGAATAATATTGGACCAAGAACTGTGCCCTGTGGAATGCCAATTTTGATTTTTTGTTTCTCACTTAGGGTGTTATTTATTTTTACCATTTGGTATCTATCGGACAGATAGCTTTCAAGTAAGTCAAAAGCCACTCCCCTGACTCCGTAGTTGGACAGTACATTAAGTAACTTATTGTGGGGTACAGTATCGAAGGCCTTTGCGAGGTCCAAAAATACCGCAATGGATTTTTTATCTTTATTCAAACTATTAATTATCTCTGATACCAGCCTATACATAGCATCCGAAGTACTGTACCCCCCAACAAAGCCAAATTGATTTGGTGATAGAATGTTATTATGTATCAAAAAATTTGTTAGTCTATCTTTTAGACACTTTTCGAATAATTTGGCAAAGTTACTGATTAAACTTATTGGGCGGTAGTTTCTAATAGAGGCCTTGGACCCTGATTTATGGATAGGCGTAACTACTGACATCTTAAAACGAGTCGGCACCACTCCCGTTTCCAACATTATATTGAATAAGTACAACAAAGGTCCCATTATTTCTACATGGGTCTGTCTTATAGTTTCTACCTGGATGCCATCATAGCCCGGCGAACTAGTGTTTTTTAATGTTGATATGTGTTTAATTAATTCGTTCTCCGTTATGGGCTTCAAGTATATCGTGTTTAGAGTGGGAGTGTTTATATGGCATTCCATTTGTGGAGGTGGGATATCCTTTTCCATCTCAATGCCAACATTAATAAAATATTCATTGCAGAAGTTAGCCATTTGAGGTAAATTATTAAAATTCTCGTTTAGATTATTTTTTATGTTAATAAAATTACTTGAGTTACTATTTTCTTCGTAAGTAGCGTCTTTAATAACGTTGTAAAGTTTTTTAATATCATTTTTGTTATTTTCAAATTGATTTTTGTAGTATTCATTCTTTTGTTTGTGAATTAGTTTATTTAGTGTGTTACGATATTGTTTGTATTCTCTTTCTGCCTCCGCACTATAATTACTTAATAATTTCTTTTTCATTTTATCCCTAACCTTAATAGATGTTATAACACCATTACTAATCCATTTTTTAATCTTTTTATGTTTTACTTTAACCGTAAAAGTTGTTGTAGACTCATTTAATAACTCTTCGTAAGTGTCAAGAAAGATATGAGAAGCAATATCGGGATTCTTTTCCCTCATTACCACAGACCAATCAAACTGAACCAATAGTTGTTTAAATTTACCATAGTCTATTTTATTGCGTTTTATAGGATTTCGTTCAATTAGTTCATGAATTCCCTTTCTTTGACTAATATTAAGCATTATGGGGATATGATCCGTTATGTCTGTACAAAAAAGAAAGGACCTAAAACAAATATTACTTGATTTCAAATTTTGCTTCACAAATATATGGTCTAGGCAGGTCTCAGCAGATGGTCTAGTTACTGTATTTATAAATGATTCAAAACCAAGGGCGGCCATCATAGTGAGATAATTTGCAACATTATTATCTTTTGTATCCAATATATTTATATTTACATCGCCCACAAATATTTCATAATTTGCCCCTGTCGGCGTTTCTAGATAAGTATGGATGTCATTAATGTAATCAGTCTTTGGTATGGGAGGGGGTTTGTAGGTCGCTGTTATACAGAACGTTATATTTCTCAATTCAAATGTTAGTTTGCTAAGTGTCGCTCTTGAATTTGTCAAATGATGAGCAGAAAAAGCAGCAACAACATTATGTCTTACCAAAAATACAACGCCATCGTTCTTGTTATATTCTGCTTCATTATAGTACAATTGATATCCCGGTACACCGCAATTTTCTACTGATAGAATTTGAAAAGTTTCACTCAAAACAATAACATCTACATAATGCAATTCATAAGCTTCCAAAAAGACTACTAAACTATCTATATTTTTGTTGATGCTTCTAATGTTGATGTGTATTATATTTAATAAATTATTCCTACTAACTTTTATATCTTTACTAATTTGATTGTTTATCACTATGTCCCGAGTTACATTCTGTACATCTATTTCTTCCAATATTTCATCCTGCAGGTGTAGTACCATAAAAGTTATGTGTTATAGTCAGTTCTGCTTCTCAGTATGCTTTCATGGTATTTAAGTGATGGACAGTTGGTATCTAGAGCCGTATGATCAGTATTGTATTTGGTTTTGTGTTGTCTATTGGCTACCATACAGTTTATACACTTTTTGTTTTGATTATCATATTCCCGACCATTGTGGTTTCCAGAACAGCTTACACACACTTGTTCTTTTGTGCACTTATTGCTTTTGTGATGAAACCCTTGACAGTTGTAACATCTTGCTACGGTTAAATCCTCATAAACGGGTAGTCGTTCCCAATCAATAAATACTTTCCTATAATGCAGCATTTTCGAGTACAAACTTCCAGAACATTCAGCATAGATGGTGGAATTATTGGTCTTCTTTTTTATATTTTTCAAATATGTTATCTTCATATGCTCCTCAGTGTCTATCCATTTGTTTTGCTTTCTTATACTTTCTTCTATTTCTTCCATGGACTTGTTACCAGCATATCCAATAATCTTTATTTTTGGAAGTATCTTCTTTGGCAATTCTATATCATACAATCCTGTTAGTTTACTTTCAGCTTCCATTTTGAACAATTCCAACTCTTGTTTAGTATCACACTTTATAACAATATTTCCTTGTTTAGTTTCCTTCAAATTTCTTATTCCAATATTCAAACTTGCGGGATTTATAGATTTCTTAATTTCTTTTTTACATGTTTCTGTGTTTTGTGACATTCTTGGTTTAAATATTAATGCTGGTGTATTTTCTTTTATTATATTATTACTACTAGAAGTTGATTAGTTGATTTAGCCTGTGTTATGCCAGCATATGTTTCTTTATAATTTATGTTTCTTTTCAATGATTCAATATCTTTCTTCATTTCTTCCATAATTTTTATCAAATAAGGCATTCTGGCAATATACTGTTTACATTCATCACATATTAACAAAAGTATTCTTTTTTGAAGTGGCATACATCTTGTTTCAGATGGTGCTATGTTACTGCATTTTTTATGTATTTTTTGCAAACAGGAATCACACTTGTAGTATTGTTCCTCCTCACATATTTGTTTACATTTTAGACATTTGTTTTCGTCGAGTTCATTGCCCTCCATATTTGTTTATGTTTTGATGTACCCATAAACAAAGTGTAAACAACGATCGAATACGTGCTACGAAGCCCGTTATCAGAGTGGAATTTATTCGACTTTTTTACCACTTTTTATCAGTGGCTATTGTTTATGCGTGTTTTCAAGATATCTCACTAACTACCGCAAAATAACTGTCCCAGAGATCGCAGATGGCTGAAAGGCCACAAAACTCACTTGTTCACAAAAAATCGTAATTTTCTGTAAAGAGAAAAAGGAGATTCTGTGGCACTCGACGAGCGGTGTGATCAACACGGTTCTTGAATAGTTGTAGGTTGTACTTAGTGAGAAACAGATGTCCTGCGAGTGCCACAGTGATGTAGTGCGCCAGACAAAGAGTCCTTGTAAAGCGACGTTCTAGGTCTTTCTAGTTGTATAACACACTGGTGCGCTCTTGCCGTCTGTCGCGACTGTCTGACGGGCGTTGCTGGGGGCGGGATGAGCATTTTAAGATCCTTTACAGGCGTAGGCGACTATGTGAAAATCGATCTCTCCTATTGGTCGATCCATCTCGTATTACAATGTGTCTTCGTGATGCAATCAATTTGTTGCAAGAGCTCTCGTGGTCGAGAGGTTTAGATGGTTTGGTCTCGCCTGGACGACCCGGGTTCAAACCCCGTTGCTTTTTTTTTATTATTATTTTTTTTAAGATTATGCTTCTAAATAGTTTTTTTCTTGATTTTGGGTATGTCTTGGGTTAGCACTTGGTTAGTTTCCTTTTCTTGAGCCCCCGTAGCGAGCGCAGCGAGCGGAGGGCCATGCGTATCGACCAATAATAGGAGGGGCCGATTTTCACATATTCGCCTACGCCTATAAAGGATCTTAAAATGCGCGGGATGATGCGGGCCGAATCCTGGGAACATCAGCCGTGAAAATATCAGTAAAACAGGGATATCTCGGCCACATGTCTGCGGTGTTCCAGACTATTCAGGTACCGGGTCAACTCAGGGTCGCCGATGAGACGCGCCAGCTGTCTTCTGAATAGAATCCAGCAGCGTTAGGGTGTGCTTAGGCGCGGCATCCCAGATGTGTGAACAATATTCTAAGCACGATCATATTTGCGCTTTGTAGAGCAGGAGCAGCTGCTGCGATGTATACAGTTTTTTGTTGCGAAATAGCGCACCAAGCTTCTGCGAGGCTGATTTTGCGATGTTAGCAACATGGTCATGGCAGGACATATTGCTGTTAACCAAGACACCCAATAGTCCGATTGACGATTGTTGATGGTCGAAACGTGGCTCCTTGTTTTTTTTTTTAATTTATTTTATTTATTTATTTATTCAGTACAGTACACCACAGAGCAAGCTCCAAATGGTACATAAAACACAAACTTAAACATTAAACATTACATTATATAAAATTTGAAAACGTACAACGAAAAACATACAATATATAAGAAA